>OMNN01050397.1:0-16728 GCA_900302755.1 Chromis chromis
ACCGCTGCTGGTGCGACTACGACCGCTGCTGGTGCGACTACGACTGCTGGTGCGACCACAGCCGCTACTGGTGCGACTTCCACCACTGCTGGTGCGACTACGACTGCTGGTGTGACCACAGCCACTACTGGTGCGACTTCCACCACTGCTGGTGCGACCACAGCCGCTACTGGTGCGACTTCCACCGCTGCTGGTGCGACTACGACTGCTGGTGCGACCACAGCCACTACTGGTGCGACTTCCACCACTGCTGGTGCGACCACAGCCGCTACTGGTGCGACTTCCACCGCTGCTGGTGCGACTACGACTGCTGGTGCGACTACGACTGCTGGTGCGACCACAGCCACTACTGGTGCGACTTCCACCACTGCTGGTGCGACCACAGCCGCTACTGGTGCGACTACCACCGCTGCTGGTGCGACTACGAC
This sequence comes from Chromis chromis, assembly GCA_900302755.1. NCBI lineage: Eukaryota > Metazoa > Chordata > Actinopteri > Pomacentridae > Chromis > Chromis chromis. The sequence continues at coordinate 429 of OMNN01050397.1, forward strand.
TGCTGGTGCGACTACCACCACTGCTGGTGCGACCACGGCCACTGCTGGTGCGACTACCACCGCTGCTGGTGCGACTACGACTGCTGGTGCGACCACAGCCGCTACTGGTGCGACTTCCACCACTGCTGGTGCGACTACAACTGCTGGTGCGACCACAGCCGCTACTGGTGCGACTTCCACCACTGCTGGTGTGACTACGACTGCTGGTGCGACTACCACCACTGCTGGTGCGACCACAGCCGCTACTGGTGCGACTACCACCGCTGCTGGTGCGACTACGACTGCTGGTGCGACTACCACCACTGCTGGTGCGACCACGGCCACTGCTGGTGCGACTACCACCACTGCTGATGCCACTACGACAGCAGCCGCCACACCAACAGTAACAACGACAAACAGCACTGCTGCCGCTACACAAGCTGGGATCACGTACATGGGCGGTCTGGCCTTGTGCCACCTCAGTGTTGTAGCCTTAAAGTTCTTCTTTACCGTGTAACCTTTTGTGTCGCCTTCATCTCTTTTTATAGAATTGCTGTCATTGTTTGTCACACGGAGGCGCAGTGTATTGTTCATGTTAAATATGTAACCAAATAACCATGTCATGAAACACTTGTGTTGATAGGTTCTAAGATCTAGATGATATCAAGTGTTATAATGTGCTAATAAAAGTTTGAGAAAAATGCTTCGCTCTTCAGATTGTCATTAACTCTAAAGTTATTATCATGAATAATTAGCTGCTTTTTGTGGCTCTTCCTACCAAGTTGACTAGTTCAGGGGCATTTTTTCCCTTATCACCGACTTTAACTACGCTAAAATTATAGCAGTGTTAACAGATTTCATGAGTAACTTCCCCTCAGTTAAATGCCATGTTCTTAAATACAAGAAGGAATCAATAAAATGACACAGATTTCGTGGACAGAATAAAGCCCCTCCTAACTACCAGGTCACTATTTAATGTAGATCTGAGTTAAAATGTGATCTTTTCTACGTACTAGTAAGTTTTCCAAATGTTTTCTTGTAATGTCCATTTATTCATGCAGTGAGAAAAGGTTCTGATTAATGGCCCTAAAAGTATCCTGGGTGTGTCACCAAAGAGACACAAAAACAGGTTGCGCCCACATCACAGGAGTGGCTTAAGAAAATCCTATTATTTTTGTGGCCACCTCTACAAATAAACCACGGCCCTATTACGAAGCACTTGCAGGTTTTGCAGGGCCATGAAGTGATAACCGGTCAGTTATTAATTTGTTCTTTACATGCATGCACAGACTTTTCTCAAAAATAGACGTACTGTCACACATTGAAGTCACTGTAGTGAGAAGGGATGCGTCATTGTTTCTTGTACTTCATAGGGCGGAACAGGCCACTGAACTCTTGAAAACAAATTAGAAGTCAAAAGATCAGAGATTACGTAGCTTTCACATGAGACTTGGTCGGAGGAACCAGGGTGTGAACGGGTGCGACACTTCTACACCAGCAACGGTACATCATGTGAGGACAATGGTAATGATCCAGAGCAGAAATTTGAAGGGCTTATGTTAAAGGGTGACTCCGCTGATTTTCCATATCAGTCTGTTGAAGGTCTTGGCAAGTACAACTGCATTTAAGGGGGAAGTTGTAGCACATAAAGCCTCTTGTGATTTTGAAGCAAAGTCTTATGCCTGGTTTGAACTGAAGACTTGAAAATGTTAAAACGAAGGAGTCTGGGTGTGGAGTTAGAAAGAGATGGTTATGTAGTCCACTCTTCAAATCTGCTTGAGACAAGAAGCAAAGGGCTGCTATTAACACAAGAGAATATCTGACCAAACTGGCTGTGGCCATGTTGCATTGTGGGTAATGTAGCACCAAGTTCTGACAATGACAAAGAATCCATGATATAAAAAAGACAATAATGCTAAATGACAGTTTTGCATACCTTGCAGAGTGTCACATTTACCGTTGTGAACTAAAGTTTCCATACACTTGTAAAGTCCATGTATATCACATCAGTGATGAAAACAAATTAGAAGTCAGTCTTGAGTTTCCAATGACTCCTACAACTCCTAATTTTCTGTGATGGAATCATTTAAACTTTCTTTCTTTTCTTTCATCTTTTTTACCACAACAATCATGCATTTTGTTTCTTTCACAGATTTGTTAGAGGTCTTTAGGACAAAATCTACTAATATACAAACAAAAATGCTAATATTTGGTTAATGTTCTTTGGCCATTTTCACCTCAACTGGGCTCTTTTGGTAGTCATGTGTCTTTGACCACTCCTCTTGAGAGAACTGGTGCAGTTCAACTAACACAGGCTTGTTTCTTCAGCACAGTCCACAGATTCTTGATGTGGAGGCCAGTCTAAAACCTTAATTAAAGCCTGATTTAGCCTTTTTATTTTTATTTTTTTTATTACCATTTTTATGTGTGTTTGGGGTCATTTTCTTGATGGAACACTCAAGAACCAACCTTCTGGCTGATGATTTTAGGTTTTCCTGGAGGATGTGGAGGTAATCCTTCTTAATTATTCCATTTACTTTGTGTAAAGCATCAGTTCCACTGGCAGCAAAACAGCCCCAGAGCATAATACTGCCACCACCATGCTTGACGGTAGTTTTGTTGTTCTCGGAGCTGAAGGCCTCACCTTCTCTCCTCCAGACATATTTGTGGTCATTGTGGCCATATAGCTCTAATTTTTGTTTAATCTGACCACAGAACTTTCTTTAACAAAGGTCTTCTTTGTCCATGTAATCAGCAGCAAATATCAGTCAAGTTTTAGGGTGTTGCTTCTAGAGAAAGGGCTTCCTTCTTACATGGCAGCCTCTCAGCTCATGGTGATGTAAAATACACTTGACACTATGGACACAGACAACTGTGTTCAAGCAGCTACTCATTCATTGCAGACCTGCTTTTTGGTGATTCTTGGTTGACTCTTGACCACCCTATTTGTCTCTCTGCAGCAGGTGATAGCAGAAACAACTATACCATGCACTTAATACTTACATTTGTTTGTACAGAGGATTTTAAGATCTGTAAAATGTCTTTAAAATGGCTCCAAGTGACTTTCATGACTTGTTCAAGTAAATTATTTCCTTCTTGAGATCTTTGCTGAGCTCCTCAGACTTTCTCATTGTACTATTTGTGGCAGAGTCTGATGAGTGTATCAAATGGGCCCTATTTAACTTGGCTCAGAGGAGTCAGCAGCTGTCATAATTATAATCACTCATGAGAAGTTAAGAGGCCAGACTTGGTAATACAGATCACCTGAACTTACACCATTTCACCACAAGGTGATGCTGTTCACCATGTTTATGGACATCTCTGGACACCCTTTTTAACCATAACTGTGTTACATACAATTTAAAAATAGAGTTAATTTTACACATTATATCCGGTATATAAAAGTCAAAAATCTCACATTTACTTAAGTATGCCCTTTATTTAGTCTTTTGCAATAGGTTCTTGTTCTCTGAAACTACTGTCTCTAGAATAAGAGAGAAATGTTATATTCATGTTATTTTTCCTCAAATGATCTACACAATTAGTGGCATTTCTAAAAATTAAAGACATATATTTTGAAAATGTATGCAAGGAAAAACACTGAAATCTTTCCAAAAACTTGGAAATTTTATTTACAGTTCAAGTCAGTCACATGCAACATTTTCTTAAAATGAATAAACATGAAATTAGCAAAAACAAGAAAAGAAAAAAAAAAGCATATTATTTTCTCCAAAATAGCAATATACAAAAATAGAGCTTACAAATACTGTACAGCAATTGTCTCCAAAAATATTCTGCTGCAGAATTAGTTTTAGTTTTACAAACAATGTCTGTGAGAGTCCACAAACATAATCAGTGTTAACAAAAAAGAGGTGTGAGGGCAGAAGGTGTGTTCAGGAACGCTGCTCAAGGGGGTGGAAGGATTTGTTTGGACAAAGAGGGGCAAGTTATTTGTGAGTTGAGAGGGCTATGGAGGGATAAGTAACACACCGTACAAACTAGAAGAAAGTTCACTTCAGGGAGGCAGTGATAGAGATTACAAATCCTAAATGGTCTGGTTGCTAAAACCAACCATGGAAGGGAAAATGTGCTAATTTTCTATTTTACTTGTCACATTCTGTCAGAATATCTGCCATCAAAAACTGTGCCCTGTAGGGACAATCATATAAATGGGTTTTCTGATGCCACCACTTTCCACTCCGAGTATCTTCAAATTCTGGATGTTAAACGGCGCTCCTGACAGTCATATTTCATCCGTTTGTGTCTATTTATAGTGGAGTTCACTCAGAAGCAGCACTGACGTCAGTGGTGATTTCAGTGGTGGGAAGCCGTTTATTATTGTATTCATGACTGGCTCAGTTTCCATTCTTTTTTGGCCATAGCAACACAGAGACTCCCTCTCATCTCCTTTCTTTTAAAAATGCAGAACCTCCTTTCATGTTAGTGGGGATTTCATTTCTTAACATTTCCTCTCAGGTTGGCACTTTGTCTTCAGTGGGATTAGGACGGCACATGGGAAGGAAACAGGGACGTTCAGGTGGTTCAGGTTTACAATCAAACACAACACTTAAGATAGCCAAATGGCAGAAAGTGTGAGCTGCCACTTAGTTTATATCAAGGAGCATTTCTTGTGCGCCTCATTTTTAAATACACTGCTAATGATACTACCGTCTACATACATTTAACAATGGTGATATTAGTGGCAATGTCACTATGCAAAATAGCATGCTCTCACATTAAATCTCCTCGTAATCTTTTCCGTCTCTTGTGAACCATACATTCAAAGACAAATCCATTAGCAGGAACAAAGCTTTAAGACTCGTTTTATTAGCAGTGACCTACAAACTATGTTGTCATTTGGGCAAAGTGGAAGAACTGCTCTTCGATGTATAGTTTGTAAAGTTTTGGGGGATATTGGCAAGAAGGTTCTCATACTGTAAGATCAGTTCAATGAAACAGTCACAGCCTCTTCATAACCAAACGGTAAGAAGTGAGAAGGTGCAAAACACTGTACATCATACAACATATTGAAGAAGGCCCTTATGTTGCTTATTTCGTTCAACATAAAACCCAAAACCTCAGTGAGGAGATTTTTTGACACAGCCCTGGTCTTTTTTTTGTAGTTGTGGCAGTTTTTTGTTCAAATAAGGCTACAGTGGCCAATATGATTCTTTAAATCTGAGTTTAAGTGTTAATGGCGTTCTCATCGATGGAAGAATAATGCTGCATTCATGCACAAGGACTGGACCTCATTACAGACAAACCGCCACGTGACAACTGGCACACAGGAACAGAGAAACCCTGCTTTTGCTCTCATCTAACAGTTGACATTTTCACCCTGCTGCATTATTCTCTGACCTCACCCACAAAGGTCATTGCTGCGGTGCGTGGGCAGACATTCAACAGAGATGAAACATTCAAACCACAGAGGTCACAGTAACAATGCTTTTCTGCCACTGAAGGTGAAAGGCATTGTGACTTTTTAAAACTCTGCTAATGACAGCTAATGACAGAAAAGCACAATCAGCAATTTGTAAATGAGCCATTTGAAAAAATAAGGTTGAATTTTGTAGGTTTTTCCACAAATCAGAATTCAGTACGAGTTTATTTACTTTCTCTGTAATGTTTGTCACTGTTAAATAATGATATAAGCCTGTTACAGCATTAGAAAACACGATAAATTTAGATGTAAATGTTGTCCAGTGCTTTTTATTCTGTTAGTCCTGATAGCAGGTTTACTTTTTTTGTAGTGGGGCTACTTTTCTGTTTATGTTTGAACCACAGAATGTGCCTTGAAATAGTTATTTAGACCTCTAAATTGACAATACACATCACAGGTAAAAGACAATCCCCAAATTCTCTTAGGTGCATCTCTGTGAAGCACAAGTTTGTTTCTGGCCCACCTTTAAAATCAGCACGTCTACCCACAACGAGTTCACTAAATGCAGCTAACAAGAGACGAGGACAAAAAATTGCCCACAAAAGCAGGGCTCAGAGTGAATGCATGTGTGGCACAAAACAAAAGCAGCCTGTACCATACAGAAAGACGGAGAGAGGCGAAAGCACCAGAATACTGCAGCCAAAAAGCTGAACTACCCTGCATGTGTGTGCGTATGAATGAAAATGCTGTTTCATTACAACCTGCTGACTCTATGGCAGCCTCTATGCTGGCGGGGCAGCTCCAGCCGATCCCACTGTGCATGTGTATGTGTGTGCTGACTGAAAGATATGCTGATGACATGCTGAGGGCAGTACTTGTGATGCAGGTGCCAGTCCACCCAACTCATTTTGTCCATGCAGCTGTACCAAGAAATTATAATAAATTAGAAACATAATAAATAGAAATACTTAATGGGACAGAAGCAACATTTACTGCAACAGTGAGTGCAGCACATTTTAAGTAGGAGTTTACTCTGATCTGTTCCTAAAATGAAATGTCAGTTGTTGTTTTTTCAAGGATATGTGATGCTAGCTTTGAGATTTGTTGCTTTGTCTCAGCTCAGCTTCAATAACAGTTTGTGAAAAGATGCAGCAGCAGAGAATAGTAAAACTGGAACGTTTGTGTCATTTTATAGATTATTGTTATTTAATATTGCCTAATTACTGGTGTTTGTTCTGTAAACTGTTCATAGATGAAGCATCAGGGCATACACACTATTGCAATGGTTACTTGGAGATTTTATTATTCTGTTGGAGAGGTCCTGAATGGTTTTTCCAAAATGAAAAATCATGAGTAATGCCTTGGCTGACAGCATGTCGCCCAGTAAATTCCTGTAGTGACGCTATAATTTGTTCACTGTATCACCTTTCTGCATTAACAAAATTATAAAAATGGATTACAACAACAGTCACATTATACCTAATGACAAACAGGTGATAGGGGAACAAATTGTATAGTTTCCTATAAAGTATGTCATTGTCTGTCTGTGTATAAAATTCTGGGATTCAACACATTCAAACCTTTCACATTTAATCAGACATGAAGTCTCGAGGTTACTTAATTTCTGGCATGTAAGTGTGCAATCTGAACACAAATCAGTTTCCAAATTTCCTGACATCTACTGTCATAGGTATTGTTGTCCCTTTGCGATAAATATTTATATATATATAGTTTAAAAATCAAAGTTTACCAATTAAAAATGAAAACCCATGTTGATTTGTACTGTACACGAAAATAATAGTTAATGATAAAATATAAAACATGACCTTGGGACTAAGATCCACAAGCAATTAAGGTTTGACTTCTCGTAAAGTGCTTGTTAAAAAAAAGAAAAACATTTTATATTTTTGTGTATTGTAGTTTCTTGGCTTTTGTATTTTCTTCCTCCTGGTCTTTCGCTGGTGTCCCCAGAAAAGTGCTTTGGTTGTGAAAAGTCATCGACCATTTCTAAGTCAAGAAGGAAACTTCTTCTAGATCAGCTCTTCTTCATTGTCCGTGAAAAGAAAAGGAAAAAAAACAAAACATGAAAACGGCTGATTATCAGTCAGAGCTGAAATCAGGAAATCCTCATGTGAACCAATGCAAAGATAAAGAGAGGTGACGATGGCTGCAGATGCACAGTTTTTGTAAATATCTGTGCAGGAACTCCAGTTTATCCAGTCTGTCCACAGACTCATACTAAAGTGTACCTGTACATGTGAGAGTGTCGGTATGTGTGTTTGTGTGTGTCTGTACTGTAGTGTGAGAGGGTTTGAGTCTGCTACACCAGGTTCTCGATGCCAGGCAAAGGTTGCTGTATTGGCACAGGGGGATCCGTGCTGCCGGCCTGCTGGGCGAGCTGCAAGACGGGCATGTTGCACAGCGGGCACACTTTCCTCACCTCCAACCATTTAATGAGGCACCTGGAAGCAAGAAAAAGCAGTGAGCATACATTTATGGCAAGGAAGGCAGAAATAAGTGACTCAAAGGTACAGCTGGTACAGAAAATGTGAACTATTCACACTCACTATTCTAGCCTCTAATTAAAGACACAGACAACACTTGCATCTGCTTGTAAGCTGCTCGTTGAGGTGTCTTGCAAGGGTTGAGACAAAAACATCATGTTCACATATACACCAATCAGCCACAACATTATGACCACTGACAGGTGAAGTGAATAACATTGATCATATTGGTACTATGTGGTGTTCTGATGGAAAACCTTGGATTTTGGCATCCGTGTTGATGAGACTTAGACACCCAGATAAACATTGTCCCAGAACAAGCACACTCCCTCATGCAAATGGAAATCCCAAATGTCACTGGCCTACCCCCGCAAGAAAATGCACCCCACTACATGGCAAGAACATTAATCAATCAGGAACATCTTGAGGAACATGACAATGGCCCAAGATGTTGATTTGACCTCCAAACTTCCTAGACCCCATTCTGATCAAGCATCAACAGGATGCAGTGGAACAAGTTGGATTGACAGAGGCCCCACTGCACAAGCCAGAGTACCCAAAGGATCCACTGCCAACGTCCTGGTGCCAGACCCCATAGGACCCTGAGAGGTCTTCTTGTCCATGGCCAATGGTTCAGAGCATTTTTGACCACATAAGGGGGACCAACACAATATTAAGCAGGTGGTCATAATGTTATGCCTGATCCGTGTAAATTAGTTAATGATTAAAATATTTCTGTTGTGCTTCCTAAAGATGAAGAATTAAAAATGAAGACGTCACTCTTAAATTGACAAAGTGCCAAATAATAAACCTTCTCTACAGAAATCATCTGACAGGAACAACCTCAGAGAAATTAAACGATAAAAACTACCCCCTTGTGTCTTCTGTTCAAACCTCTAACTGGATTCTATCATCCATAAAAGCAAAGTAAAAACAGCTTCATGGTGAGGTAACCAGGGATGCAGATTTATCAGAGGTTATAATCAGGGCTAGAGTTTTCAGTGGCTGCATTTGTTTGAATTTGAATGCAGGACTTGAATCCTTCACTCCGAATGTTGGGTGTGTGAGGTGTGAACATACCGGCAGTGCTACTGTCAGGTGCAATGATGTTGTTGTTGTTCAGTAGTTCTCCATTATGGGTCTTCACATTGGTGTCTTTGGAGGGAGGACTGGTCACCCCTGGAATTTTGGGCAGACCTCGTGGAGGAGTCTTGGCCACCGGAGAACTGCGACACTCCAGCAGGAACTTTCGGTCGTAGATGATCCTGGTGCCTTTTGTGTGAAGAAGACAGAGAAGATGAGATCAGACAGAGCACCGACGTCACACTTGCATTAGCTGATTGTCAACAACTCCTTCAATGATGCTTCACAATCAGTGGCTCGAACATCATTCATCTTGACCTGCAAAACCTGATTGCTGTGTCAAAACAAGCACATCTAAATAAAACATCTGTCTCATCATGTAGTGCACTCAGAGTATGTTAGTCTGATGGTTTACCAGCATGCACTGGGGCAGTGGAATTATTCATTATATTGTGTGTTGCTGCGCTGTCACTAATGCATTGTGTCCTGCAGTGCTTCCACTGTTCACATTTCCATACAGTTATACAATTAATCAATATGAGTACACTGTGGCAGTGCCGTGTGCAGTTATTTATAGTTATTGATATATTGTTGGCAGTCATCTGATGACTTGCAATTTTGATAATAAATTTAATTCCACAAGTGAATCATATTAAGCAAGACACTACTTTAACTTTTTTTTCACTTGACCTTTACTCTTGACTGTTGGCCAGTGCTTGTTCTGTCCACTGATGTCTCTGGATCTGGAGCTACACGTCCCTGATCTGCAGCCGCTGTCCTCACCACCTGCTGTCCTGCCATCCCCACCTCAACCTCTCCTGCTATCCCTTCCCCCCTCATCCCCACTCTCATCCCAACCGGTCGAGGCAGATGGCCGTCTTCCCTGAGCCTGGTTCTGTCGGAGGTTTTTTCCCCCTCCCTATCCTAGGTTTTTTTTTGGTTCCTTTCCACCGTTGCTGACTGCTTGCTCATAGGGAATCCAAAAGCAACCTTGGATTGTTGGGTTTTCTGTTTTCCTTACTATGTTAAGCGCCATGAGATGACATATGTTGTAAATATGCGCTATATAAATAAAATTGAATTGAATTGAAATTGAATTGACTGGAGCTGCAACGATTGCCAACTATATGATTTTTTAAAGTAAAAAAGTCAAAATTCTGCAAATCAAGACCCTTAAACTTGAATATCTTTGTGTTTTATTACTCCTCTCTTACAGTACACTTAATATTTTTGGGGTGTGGACCAAACAAGATATTTGAGGACGTCATTTTGATCTGCTATTCGAGAAAATAATCAATAGATTGATTAACAATGAAAATAATCACTAATTCTTGACATAAGGAAGATAATATTAATAGCATGAGTCCTTGTACCTTTGTTATGTGACTAGTTGATAAAGTAATATTGTTCTAAACATTTCAGTCAGATCATATCATACCGTATTGTTTGCCTACTATGATGGATTATTGATGCTGTATTTCCACAATCTGTCATACATACAGTATTACTTGCAGTGAAAATGTGGTGGGGACTGGACTGAATACACAGATTATCATTTCTGTGAGTTTTGCATTCTGGCAAACTGACAACATGTCCTTCTTGTGGCGTTGCATTAGATTAGAACTTACTGTTAAATTCCCCAGATAATCAGTAACCTTGTTTACAGCATCACAAATGAAACAAGGAAGATGTGACATCAGTGGCTACAGCTCAGAGCGTTTTATTCTTGTTCTATCCGTCATTCTGATCTCTCTAGAAAACAGGATGAGACCGTTCTGGGTCCTCTGTGTGTCATTTAAGCAGCTGATCTACTTCACACTTGGCACTTGCACATTTTGTATGCGCCAGCATACAAAAGAGAACACAGCAGTTACAAGGCCTGTCATTGTTGGCGTCTGGTGGCAGCCAACAAACTAATTTACTTAGGCAAGACTGGAAGGTTGTTGATATAAAAACCTTTTTTCAAGATGTAGAAGGATGAAAAGGGGGTGGAGAGGGAGATGGAGGAACAGTTATCCCCTGTTGCTGTAGTTAGATACGGTGTCATCAGACTAAACTTGGACAGAATTTTCTGTGTTCTTATATCAGCAGTTTATCAGGTGTGATTATTATTGGTTATCTACTTTGATTCATTGTGTTATTGGACTTGTTAGGTGAATTTCTTTCCCTCTCATCAGCACTTGCATCTTTTCTCCTCGACTATTTAAAGGGTCGGACACCCAGATTACAATAAAATCACACCCTAATGAGCATTAATAACTTGTAGAATATATCAATCTAACTCCTGCTGGTAGCTAAAACCGGCAAAACTAGTCGGGCTCAGTGGTTCGCAAACATATATGTCACACCTTTACATACGATTATGGCTGTATATCATGATAAATCAGACTAATCCCAAGGTAAACAGTCTGAGCACCACTTTTCTAGCTGGCCTGCACTCACTGTGATATAAATATTGATTATGCAGTAAGCATAGAAAGAAAGTGAGATGACTTTACATTGCAGAGAGCATAGTGTATCACATTTGCATTTTTACTGTGCAATAACTTGAAAATGTTGCAATTATCAGGTTGAAATCTAAGGATTATGCCTTAAAATGTAAATACACATCTTGCAACTTTTCCAATTCCATAGTTTTGCCTTGAAAGTAAGATGCATGGTAACTGAACTCACATTTTAGGTAATAATGAAATGCTCTGAGCTGCACAAATGTGTTACTTAACTGAACTGAATGAACTTCAACATGTCTGCAGCAGTTTTAGGTAAAACCCTCAGACACAGTGACCTCTAGAGGAGTTTATCTGACTTCTGCACAACACCTGGTGCAGACTGAAGCACAGGTGCAGTTGGAGCTGCAGAGGACTTCAGCAGAGAGGTTTGATCATGTGACTTTGAACCAGACACTGAGCTTTAAACTGCTGCTAAGCTAGTGACACCCGATTTCAGCTGATGAAAGCCACAATAAAACCCCGAAACACGTCCATTCACTGAGAAACACCCCACAAATGTAGGAAAACTAGTGCGACTGCGCCTGAGTCAGCACTTTTTCTCGAATAACAAACACTTGCTAGCTAGCATTAGCAGCTAGCCTAGCAGAGCTACCAGCTGACAGCAGCCGACCTCATGGAGTTAGCTTGACACTAACAATGCAGCTCTGTGGAGGGTGGCCGTGTCAGTCATGAGTGGCCGTGGGTAGTGGGCACAAAGGGGGTAAATTTAATGTTTAGCCACGTTACGTACCGCCCGGAGTGGTGCTGAACAGGGTCCCTCCGGGAGTCGTGGAGTAGTCGTGGGGCATGTGCTCCGCGTCGCTGATGGTCACTCTCCTGCTCGACGGGATCGCCTTGGCAGTGGTCTGCTGGCAGTCAGTGGACATCTTCTCTGAGCTGTAATGAACTAAAACTAGCTAACTAAAGAACATGAACACAAAACTAAGTCTGCACTGAACAACAAAGCCGCGTCGTGCCAGCTCAGGTACTGCTTTGGCTCAACAGAACAGGCTACTTTCTGATAAATAAAAATAAATACCTCTTTGTCATAAGTGCAAAATGATGGTAGGTAGTATATCTAAATGCGTCACATCACAACATGCACTCTCACACACACGGTGTCCAGGATCTTTGTTAAAAAAGGACCTGAGCACACGCTGCACTCACCCTGCACACGCACACAAAACAACAGTCAGACAGACAGCCAGACAGGCTGCAGGGAAAGACTCCCGACGTGGACAAAGTGAGCTCAGCCCGCCCTCTGCTGGTTCAAAGCAAAGGCTGCAGAGAGTTCGACGCTTTGTAATGATCACATTAACCCCTTATTCCTTTTCTTTTCACAAAAATGACACCATTTATCTGAGCAAGAAACTGTAAAAACAGAGAGAATGCTCAAATGTTCAACTTCCCGAGGGTCCCTGAACTAATCATATGTGATGTGCAGTTCCACTGGCAAAATGATCAAAATCTAAGCTGAAAAATGTGGTATATGTCTTGTTTGTTTTTTTTAAATCGTCAAACCGAAACCCTCTGTTTTAACCAGATTCTGTAAAAAACAAAAGATTCTGTACTCCTTAGCGCATATCAAAAGTCAAGACTGACTCAGCTGTGATGAGCAGTCACATAGGAAAAATTCAGAAAGTTTTCAGATGAACTGCAGGCTGTGTTTACACCCAGCAGATAGGAGACAAGTATAGAAAGAATTACAGATTTAGAAGGGAAAAAACATGCAGCATGGTTTAAAAGCAGTATACAGATGAGCAAGTTGTAGCACTGACAAATTGCTGTGTAGAATGATCTGACTGCACCTAATTATCATTGTGCTATAGGAGACAAAAAGCTCTGGCATTTTTGCATTTCCTTAAATCAATCACAGCTGTCTTGTGCGGAGCTACAACGATGTTCACTGACAATAGTGGCATGAGAATTGTTTTGGTTGAACATTTGCATGCTTGAGACCAGCACTGATAGCTACATTTGCTTTATTGCACAATCCAAACCTTTGGCAAAACTTGACATTTTCAGAATGTAGGTTTCTAGCCCAGAATTTTTTGCTGTTGTTTCCCAATTTTGAAAAACAGTAACATGTAGATAGTGGAAGAAGAAGAGACATCCACATCATATGTACAGCCAATGGAAAGCTTACACTTGAAATGAGCCAGACTTGAAAGTTGCTGGAAGATACATTTTGCATGGTGAAACATCTTTCTAGTGTAAAAAATGCCTGGTTTGTAAACTCTGTAAAAAATGTAAGTAGTAAAATATCTATCATTTTGTTCCATTTTTGGTAACACATGTGGGCACATTGAAAAATGTCCCAGGTTTTTTCAATTTTTCTAAAATACATTATCAAAACAAATGAAACTTTTACATTTTTACATGATTTACGGCATTTTAACTCATTTTATCTCTATCCATGGTTGTGCCGTTTCAGTAGAGGTGCAGGACTTTATATTGCAGTGATTTTTTTTTTTTAAAAGCCTAGAAACTGATTCTGAAACTGAAGTTTTAAAGTTAAAGTGTTTTTGCATGCGCATATTCAGTATATTCATACCATCATATAATTACAATCTGGGAACTACCACTAGTTTGCTTTCACTCAAGGCAACCACATGCAACGCCTGCTGGTCTTGTAGAGCTGTGTCTATTTAATACACACTAAAAATAGATAAATTACTACCCATATGGTCAGGTCCCTGCTGCTTTAATTTGTCCATTATGTATAGTACAGCATGTATATGCAGAGTTTCAAAGATGAGCTCTGTTTGAGAGGATTATGTTTAACATTTTTCATCTTTGTCAAAGTCTAATAAGATGTAATCGCCTTCATAAGATGCTCAGTAGTATGCGCAGGAACAGGCCTGCTGCCATTCGGTATATTTATAACACTTGATTTGTGGTGATCATCAGCGGTTGGGTGCAGATGGATTCAGCGCCTCACACAAAAGCATACACACTATACACAAAGACATTTCATTTCTTTATTAATTTTGTAAATGTTGAGCTGGTGTACAGAGTAAATTGTCAATAGATGTCCTCGGATTTGATTGGATTAAAAGGCTTTTACATGTATATTTTAAATCCATGTTTGACTCTCCATAACAATAAAAAAGCAAACAAAACAAGTTAAAATACCCACAAGACCCCTATTTATCCCCAGGTTGCAGGCATTACCCAGAACTCAACAGTCTCTTGGTAGCTACAGCTGTATGATGCTAAAAGTACATCCATAACATAACTAGAATCCCAGTTGACAAGTAAGGGTGCATAGCATTCTAAGTAAATATATATATTTATATATATTTTCATATATTTCATATATATATAGCCTTTTATGTTAAAAACATTTTCTGTGCATGTGCGCAGTTGCATTCCTTAGTATTGAGTAATATGCTATTGCGTTAATAATGTCTTCAATCCATTCTAAAGGAATATACATGTGTTCTCTAGTTTTTGCAACAGTTAATATTTTTGCATGAACTTGGTGCATGGCATCGTCTCAGTAGTCCCTCAGTGCAGGACTCTCCAGTGTTGGGTTTTCTGATGTAACCACTACTCCGTCTGCTTGCACTTAGTTGGACTCCTTTCTAAACACGTCCATACTGTCACCATGTGGAAGCCGGAGAATCGGCTCAGTCTCATATTTGGTTAGAGGGCAGAAAAAGATCAGGGGTGGGCTGTGTTGAGGAAAAATGCTTGTCATCTTGAAAGACTAGCCATCGAAGCCACCAAGCGTCCCCATAATTCCATCTGACGTCAAAGTGCTCCCTCTTATTATTTTTTCATCAGATCCCCCCTCGCTCTAACCCTGACATCAGCAGTGGATTTATAAATGGCCCAGGCATACAGGCATAATATGAGCCCATAAAGAGCAAACCATATGATACACTGTTAGGGATACTGCTCACACTGCTGTGTAGTTTTTATTGACATCTAACTTTTTTGTGGTTATTAAGCAAGGAAATAAAACAAACAATATCTGATGAAGGGATATTTGTTAAAATGTCAAAAACCAATTTGAGGCTTCACTCTTTAAAACTCTCCTCTATGTATGTTTGTGATGAAATGCGAATGAAGTCATATGTATTATAATCAACAGCAGATACTGAGTTGAAACAACAGCGTGAACACCCTATTATCTACTGAAGTACAGAGCCAACAC
Source organism: Chromis chromis (assembly GCA_900302755.1). Classification (NCBI taxonomy): domain Eukaryota; kingdom Metazoa; phylum Chordata; class Actinopteri; family Pomacentridae; genus Chromis; species Chromis chromis. Next base: position 16,026 of record OMNN01050397.1, read on the forward strand.
GGATGACTACTTCATAACAAGACTCACAGTATACCAAGACTTTACATTCATCATCTCTGGCTGTGAAGCCATACTAAACACTTATTGATGGGTGCTTATTGCAACGGTTTTGTGACTTACATATTTTTCTATAATAAAGCATTCAATGTCTGACGCAACATTTGAAAGAAATGCATGTATGTAATTGATAAAATGTGAGATGGCACGCGTATTGAGGTAAATCAACTTTAAAAAATATGTGATTTAGAATTACACATATAATCTTTGTTCCATTTGCGATATTACTTTCTGTGATATTATCACAACTTTGACATGTCCCAATATCCAGGACTGAATATTAAAATCTCTTTCACACGCACACACAGACACACACACACATACAGCAGGATTTCTTTCAAGGTGCATATGAATGTCATTAAGGTTTAAAAACTGGCTGAACACACCTACATTCCCAGATGAGAAACAAAAAACAAACAGCGGGCACTTTGCAGATGGGATGGCCGGTACGAAGTCATACCAAAATACTAATAATTTACTATTCTAGAGAGGCAAAGTGATAAAATGTGGGATACTTATGTACTGACATCATTTCTGAGTAGAGTGAGGAGGAGTCTAAAGCTGTGATTGAAAGCCCACGCTTAGGAACAACATAAACTATGATCCTAAAATCCTCCCTCTTCTGTTTCACATACACACACACTCA
>OMNN01050398.1:0-11813 GCA_900302755.1 Chromis chromis
GGAGGACGCTGTATTCATACAAGTAATTACTTGGGGAATTAGTATATGAGAAAATGATGTGAAGTAGTCTTATAATATACACATTGCATTACATTAGTTCATTAAAAATCTATTTAATAACACAAGGCTTATGTAGATTATTTCATTTTGTTTTCTTTCTTTCTTTTTATTTTTTGGAGGAAATTCTGCATGTTTCCTGTCATTACATCTTATAAATACAATGCAGGGGAGTAAGAAATGCAGCTGGCCAATCGTCAAACCCTAAAAAACAATTATTGCAATGATTGAGTATGAAAAAACTCTAAAATGGTGATGGAGGAAGTAAGTTTCATCAAGCAAACTCAAAAAATGAAAATGTAAGGGTTTTATGACTTAATGACAAGTAGTCCAAGTTCTCCACATGCTAAAACAGCGTGCATGAGGTTTTAAAAAGTTTGGAAAGTGGTGTTTTTGTTAAAGCCTTTGCAAACCATGGGATGACACCAGAACTGATGCTCGTCAACATGCTCACTTTCTGACCTGTGATTAATCAGTCATCAGTGCTACATGATGGGAACTTAGTCCTCACTGGTCAGACCACACCCATCTTCAAACTTAGCCTTTATTTTAATCTCACTGGCACACCTGTAAAGTTTCGCGATTGCATCTTGCACGGTTGTAACTCTATCGTGTTGACAAAATCTGTTGCGTTGACACAATCTGTCCACAGATGGATATATAAACACCTTCATCTATAAACAAGTACTAAAAACCACCTTTGTTTTAGTTCCTGCTTAGATCAGGTGTCTCCAGGACCACATTTTTTCATGATGCCGCACACACACCCACACACCTACAGAGTCACAAGGTGAAAGAACCATATCAGTCATGCTGTCATGGCAGAAAACAAAAGTAAGTGAGTGAAAGTAATGGAAAAAATTTGTCTATCTGATCTCATGTAATGTAAGCTGGGTTACTAGTTCATGACCTACAGCCGTAATAAGACATTAATTTCCAAGCCAAGGAGCATACAATAAATATTAATAATACAACTATTATTGATTTGTGTGATCAGAGGTCATGTTAATAAAAGCATTGTTCATGAAGTTTACATTATAACGACCCCAACCAACTTTACAGAAGATAACATGATATCTTCCATGCACATTAGTTATTTTTTAAAATACATAAATGCGTCAAACACATTTGAATCAAAAGACAAAAAAGCTTAGCTGCCAAACACGACCAACAAGCTCTACAGTGAAACATCAATTGGGGTTTTTTTCAAACAAGCCAGCTGGAAGAAGACAATTCAGTCAGAGGAGATGTTTTCCACCAATTCATGTATTTCAGCCAAAAAAAATAAAAACTCTGCCAGTCACTGGCTAGAAATGAGAAGCTGCCTTTCTGGATCTCTAGTTAAAATGAGTGGACCACTGCATTAAAAAATAAGGAATTTGGGAGTGTTAACTCTTCTTAACACTGTTAGCTGTAATGTGCAATGCTTGGATAGAAAGCTTGACAGACACAGCAACGCTAACTATGCAAGACTAAAGAACCAGAACTGTGGTTAAAAGCAGTGACAGGTGAAGTGAACAACATTGATCATCTTGTTACAATCCAATGTTCTAGTGAGAAACATGAGGCCAAGGCATTGACTCAGCCTCCAAACTCCCCAGATCCCAATCCGATTACGCTGGCTCCACCCTGCAACCCCCAGAACCCAGAGGATCCACTGCCAACGTCCCAGAACACCTGCAGAGGTTCTGCATCGATTCCCAGATGGATCAGAGCTGTTTTAGCGGCACAATATTTGGCAGGTGGTTTTAATGTTGTGGCTGACTGGTGACCATGTGTCTCAGTGTTTGTATGCATGTCTGTGAGGTTTTTCCCATCATTGTGTTATGCTATGTGTGTGTATGTATAATTGTTCTCCCTATGAATGTGTCTAATCCTGGACTCTTAGGAAAAACAATCTTCCAGAGGACATTCAGAGCTTACTGCTGCTCCATTATAAACCATCTCGACAGACTCCTCTTCACAATAATCTACAATATAAATAAAATACTGGATTAATTTGGCCAGAAATAATTTATTTGCATCTTTGTGAAGTATTACAATCATATACAATGCCAAACAATACCTTTGTTGTCTCTCGCTGTTAGATAGTGACTATAATGATTTTAAAAGCAGTCAAGTGGTCATAAAGCATCACAGTGGTAATCTCCCTCTTTGCTGAGGAGCTCTGTGGTTTAATGGCTGGCAGCAATATTTCACACGGCACCTTATGTCTTGTGCGCTGAACAATATCTGCACCATTTCAAATTAAGCTGATTAGGTCTCGCAGAAATCTGGATGCTGGCCAACATTCGGTGCAGAGCAGACATTATTTCCTTGTCGAATACATAAAAGCACACTGGAGACGTTTTAGCCCTGTAGGAAACACATTACTTCAGTACATCTCAAGCACCTAAACAACACTAAATGTACCTCCAAGGCATTTAGGTGGCCTTGTTGTGAAATGGGGAGACCTGCAAAGCTGTAAACAATGAAACAAGCCCCCATACTGCTGCTATTGAGTCACGAAGCCTGGCAGCCACAGAGCGCGTAGACAAATGTTAAATTAAAAGACATTAAAATAGATTGTGTGATGTAATTATGACGTCATTCAGTTATAAAAAGGAAAGCCGGGCAGATTGAACAAATTATAGTGTGGTCAATCATTGTATGAGGGATGACGTGGCTTTCAGTTTATAGAAGTGTGCTTTTTTGCATCTGTCTGAGCAGTATGATGTCCAAATTCATGCAAAATTTAAAATGTGTGTCATTTAAAGAATTCCATTAGCAGTAAACCTGCACTTGGTTCATGAACTTCAACCAGGAATCCATTAAAACTTCCTCTTAAGGGCCTCATGATATGATGGCTCACCGAGAGCGCAAGATGCACTGACGGGATGGGTAGCACGGTGAACACTGTCGCGGTGATAACAGCCTATTCTTGTATGATATCTGCTGCACTAAAGCATGCATCATTCAGCTCTAACTTCTCAGAACCCGAAAAGAATCCAGCAGAAGATTCTCAGTGCGGATTCGCAGGAACGAGGGCAAGAGCAACTGTCTCTCACGCTTTGCAAAAAAAAAAAAAAAAAAGCCTTAGGCTGTAAAGAAGCAGCAAGAGGAGTATACCTCTGAGACTTCTAATGGCAGAGTGAGCAGGGAAAAGAGCCAAGCCTTGTTCTGCCGTTATAAGCCTTGCACTGCATACACTGACGAACAAGCAGGGGAGAAATTGGCAGTGGGAATAAGGGCAAGACGGTGTAAATTTGGAGCACAAAAGGCTTAAGGGGGCACTGTGCATTCATCCCTGTGGCCATGCACACACACATGCTGTACAGTATGCATGGGGCTTAAGAGGTGGCTGTGGAGAATGGCTGGTCTGGGGATCAAAACAAAGCCCATGGGTGATGTTGGAGGGGAGCTCAGGGACTTGGGATGGAAGTCTGCTACTCATCTACTGGTCATATGCACATTTGGATGTGCACGCACTCACACATATACTCCCTAAGTCTAAGAGCATAATGTCCATACGAGTAGGAGAGATAACCCAAAAAGACACACCACCGGGAGAGAAAACCAAAACCCACATGCATTGACGCACACACACACAGCATAAGGCTCTAACTGGCTGATATTGCCAGGAGTGCAAGGATAATCCTGTGGAACAGTGTTTGTGTGGAGAAACTTAGATTCAGTGGCCAGGAGAAAACACCCTCCAAACGTTGAGAGGAGATGCCAATCAACTTTATACCACAATAATCTGTGACCTGGTTTCTCAATGCTGTCTGCCTCTTGGAGGGGTGGAAATAACAGCAACAGCTACATCCAATTATTTTTGTTTCGGGGCATTTCCACATTTTCTGCAAAAAAAATGCCTGGTGTTTTCATAGTCGCAGTTCAGAGCTAGGATTGGCCTGATCAGTACCCCGTATGTGTATATATAGTGTGGAACAAATAGTGTGAGTAGTATTTGCAGAAGGTATGAGTGTGACAGAGTCTTACTCCAACAGCGTAGGTGCAGCGAGTGGCAGGAAAATGTGACGATAATTTATAGCGAACCAAAAAGTCAGAATTTATGGGAGTGCAGTTCCTATTAATGGTGTCACCCTGCGAGGAGCCCAGAGTCACAACTGGGGTGACAAAGATAAAAATGGGAAATGTCGCTTGATTTATGTCTTTGCATATGTTGTTAATTTTGCACAGGACAGACTAATCAGTGTGTCTGAGTATAAACAACTCCCACCCAAACCTGTAAACTGGAGCAGCTGGACTGTTTTCAGTGCTGTGAGCAACTTGAATAAAAGTGAATGTGGAACCATTTTTTTGTGGGAAAGGCAGTTATTTCAAAACTATCAATCTGAAGTCAAAAAAACATGTTTTCTGAGTTGTAGTCTGGATTTCTTTGTCTCAATAGGGTGTAACATAAAAGAAGATTTGATTTTGTGCGAAAACCTAAGATACATTTCCTGAAGTTCTCATTGTCTAGTGAGAAATCTTTTCTGTAGGTGCTATATACATACATATGTTTAACCTTCACTATTGCAGTCTACGAGGGGTGAACATTCTTAGACTGCATGTGTTGCAGGTTCACAGAGTACCTCACAGTTACATGTGTGCAAAGTGTTTCTAACAGAAACTGTCACAAATCCACAAGACCATGAGACACCATTCTATCAACATCAGTACGTGTTACCCGTGTTGTGTGACCACTTAGGTTAGTGTACATTTGTGATTTTCCCATTGCCTGCACATGGAAGCAGAGAAGAAAACAATCACATTCTGTCACAGTCAGCAGCTGGGATGAGCCGACTCTCATGTTGAGGATCATAAGCGGTGACGAGAGGCAGGTTTGCGGCTACCATCAATAGAAGAAACAACAGTTTTCACAGTGGAGGAACCAACAATTTGCAAAATCAGACAATGTGCATGAGGTCAAGAGCGCATTATGAGTATACAGAAAATAATCCCACAGGGTTGGACCGTGTCTGAGGGTAAATATTCAGTGCAAATGATCTGAACTGTGGTGCAATGAAATGTGGGAGCTCTAACTGCACTGTGCACCCAGTCATGCACAGGTTGTTTTGGCCACAAGCTACAATAGTCGCTACTGACCCACCCACTTTGGCTCCTTGTGACTTCTCCCTCCATCCATCCATTATCTATACTCCGCTTTATCCTCTGTAGGGTCGCAGGGGGGCTGGAGCCTATCCCAGCTGCCTTAAAGTGAAGGCAGGAGACACCCTGGATGGGCCACATAGAGAGACAGACAACCAAGCACACTCATGTCTACACCATTTAGAATCCCCAATTAACCTCAGCATGTCTTTGGAGGAAGCCCGAGCACCCAGTGAGAACCCACGCTGCACAGGGAGAACATGCAAACTCCACACAGGAAGACCCCAGGCCAGGAAGCGAATCCAGGATCTTCTAGCTGTGAGGTGACAGTGCTAACCGCTGCTCCACCATGCGGCCAACTTCTCCCTCTTCCTCAGTATAAAATTCAAGTTAAAGAGGTTACATTTTGGCACAGTTTAGGAGATTCAGCGCTCATTGCAGATGGTGCTTGACATGCTTATATAATGGGACTTACATGGAGTTACAAGCATTGCAGGAGCGCTGTATCGAGGAGACTACTCTGACAGTTTCGATTTTTATAGGCACGGTCTCTGAACTCTCTAATCAGGCCTCGTAAAGGTGTCAGTATGCTTTAGCATAAGTGCTTGTCGGATGGTCAAACAACATCTAAAACCCCTTCCTTTGAAACCTCACTCTCAATGGAAATGGGGGGGACCTGCATCCAACAATTTCTAAAACCAAGAATCACACTCACTTTATGCAGCGATAAGCCAGATGGGAAGAGGAGAAAAAATAAGCTCTTAGATTTTTCAGACAATGTCCTTGTTGCTGTTTTTCCCCTGCCTTGTGCCCTCAGATGTAATCAGTAATAATCAGTAATCAGACTACACTACTGAGTTTAGTCACCCTCCAATGAAAATTTAAACAGCTTATATTTCATTTACACAGCGCAATTTTCTCTGATGACTGTTCATTTTCAAAATTATCTCATAACCTGTTTGCACTTGAATCATAAAATCTTCAAAACAGGCCGAACAAATTATGTAAAAGGCCTTTCACTCATTCAAACTGGATTAGCAATACTTCAAGGACACACATTCTCAAAATGAAACAGCTAAAATCCTAATTGATGTATTGTATTCGTGTCATTACTAATAGAGCTTCTATTAAAGTCCTTGACCTAAAGTTTCTATCACTGTCCCTGCAGTCATCTAAAACGTGAAAGATAGAGGTCAAAAGACCAGTGTGTTCAAAGTCCCACCTCCTTCTCGTCCTCTCAGGCCACTGCGACAGGGGACAGAAGTGAAAACATGCATGTGTGAAAGCTGCCACATACTTGTTAATTTGCTGACAGGGATTCATCCATCTACACTGAATAGGGGAATACAGGTTGTCATCTTGTTTTTTATTTCCTCCATAGCATCTATAACACTATAACATCTTGCTTTACTTAAGAACAGAGATCTATTAGATTTTTATGCATCAGCTGGGTTTATTTTAATCCTGTCATTTCTCTTTCGTTTATATAATCTCTCATTGTATATTTATTTTGTACAGTCCTCACCCCGGCGATACCCTCACTGTTGCGTCGCCGAATTTTTAAAAAGTCTTCAGAATAGCACAGGCATAGAAAATTAATGAGCGTGTCATCGGCAATAAAGACTCACGGAGATTCATGACTGTTTACTTTTTGCTCCTCTCGTTAAGTGCCGGACATTCAGGAGAGGAGACGTTAATGATTTGGTGAAATGGAAGTTAAAGATGTGAAAAGGTGTTTGTTTCATTATATTTGGCTGACAGTGCGGTTTCTGCAAAACATGCATTTTCTCCAGTTCAAACCATTTAAAGAGGGATTTAAGGTGGCAAAGGGATATTTTGAGATAATTGCTAATGTTGGCATGAAAACATGGTCTCACTGACAAAGCTAATATCCTGAAAATATTTGCTAATGGCCCAAAGTGAAGCTGAGGGGATGTCAAGTATCGGATGAGTTAAAAGGAATAATTGGTGAAAAGCTGTGGAAGTTTACTACAACTTATCCTCCGAAAAACATTAGCAATTAATCACTGTAGACACATTGTCATGGTGGCAGTAGATGAAAAAGTCAAGAGATGTCATCCTGTTCAGACTATGAACATCTGTACCAACATTTGTAGCAAAGTCAGCACACACTATTTGCAGCCGAGTGTGAAGTGGCCAAGATGGGAGTCAGCACCTCCAAGTCTGAGGCCGTGTTTTTCTGCCGATGAATAGTTCCCTCTGAGTTGCTGCCCCAAGTGAATTTCTTCAATTATCTCAAGATCTTGTTCACGAGTTGAGTGACGGTAAAATAGAGCATGAGATGGACTGACAGATTCTGGCAGCCGCAGCAGTAATGCAGACGTTGTGGTTAAGGGGGTGCTGATCCGGAAACCAAAGCTCTTGATTCACCATCTACATTTCAACCCTCACCTAATGGTTATGAGCTCTGGCTGGTCTGGTGACCGCAAGAGTAAGGTAGCAGATACAAGCAGCCGAAATGAGTTTTCTCTGTATGGCGGCTGGGCTCAGCCTTAGAGATAAGGTGACTATCTCGGACATCCAGAGGGAGGTCGGAGTCACTGCTTCTTTGCATCAGAAGGAGCTGGCTGAGGTGGTTGGGGCATCTGATTAGGACGTCTCTTGAGGGTTTACTGGGTATGTCCAAATGGGGGGACACCCCGGGGTAGACCCACAACTCGCTGGAGGGATTACATATCTCATTGGCCCGGGAATGTCTTGGGATCCCCCAGGAAGAAACTGGAAAGCGATGCTGGGAAGAGGGATGTCGAGAAAGCTGAGCTTAAACCTGCTGCCACAATGACCCAAACCCCAGATAAGTGGAAGAAAATGGATGTATGAATGTATGAAAGTAAAAATTTTACTCCTAGTGCGACTAGATGAAAGTCAAATTATTATAGTCATTACATTTCATCCTCTAGGGACCATGAATGTCTGTACAAACTAGCTGTTGAAATAATCTGGACCAATGTGGTGAATTTACAGATTCCTATCAGCACATCTTAAACTCTACACTAATATTTTCTGTAGTAAAATGATCACTTCATTCCAGAAAGAAGTCAACTATAGTGAGTTTCTGAGGCCGTCTATGTTGGGATGAATTCCACTAATAAAATAAAATGGCACAGAGCCACATTTGATCAAGAAAACACGTCAACTTCCCGTTAAAGATAGTAATCATACGTCCATCTCACATGGTGGTCATTCATCCAAGATCTTTACTGGAAAGATACGGCGCCTGCTGCTGTCGGAAGGGGATTGCCTGGACTTGTCGGATACAAAAATAAGAAGCAACGTGTTGCAGAGTGAGTGTGATCACACCTCTTTCAGCAGCCATACCCTGAAAACAAGAAGATCACAGAGGGATTTGTGAGCATGCTTGACCGCCAGTTACTCCGACACTGAGCGGGCAGGTCAGATCTGCCAGTTAAAGAAAAAGCAGCTTCCTAGCTTAAACTATTCTATCATGTTGGTTTCAGCGAAGATCAAGAGGATCTCAATAACATTTCGGCTGGCTTACAAACCTGACAAGGAAAAATGTCTGAGCCTGACAATGGTTGTCTGAGGAGATTGACTGGTTTGTGTGATTCAGACATCAGCATTAGGCTGTATTGGATGGAAAAAGGGAAAGACTCGGTCTGATAATCACTTCTCTCTGTCTGTATCTCGCTCAACCTTTCGCTTTTCTATCTGAGCCGCAACCCGAAAAGGACAGGCTTAATACTGAGATGGACAGATAATGTGGAAAGTTTATCTAACTGTCTCTGGCACAGGGAAGATGTGGATTTTAAATATTTTCTATATTATCCAGTCTGCTTGTGATATAGCCATAATATAGCCAGACTAAGTGCAAAGTAAAGCATTCTTCCAGTTTTACTTCTGGTTCAATGGAAGAATGGACCGTCATTATCTTGAAGGTTGAATTCTTCACATTAATGCATACTCGGTAGCGCTCATTTGAATGGAATTAGAGCAAATGGAAGAGACAAGGAGCTCACCGGCTCTGTGCATTAAAACAGCAGCACCAGTGAGAAAAATATTACAGTACGTGGGAAGGATGGATGCTTGTGTAACATGTTTGGCTCTGACACAGTCGAGCTTCGGACTGAGGACCGGGGGTTATGCTGAAACACGCCCACAAGACTGCACTTACTTCAGTGTGCGGAGAGGAGTGGAAAGGTCATCGGATGTTATTTTGCTCCCAGATGATCAGATGCAAAAGATGTGTGAACTCAAGCAGATTGTATTATTACAGGTAATGCAAAAGATGTTGTAGGTATAGAGGGATAAAAGTAAATAAAAATGTGACTCAAATAACCCACACTCGCATATTAGCAGCAAGTATTCAAATAAAAGGAGAATTTTGTTGCTCAGATTTATAGTGTAAATGTGAAAAAAGAAAACAGAATAATAGATGTATTCAAAAGATGACACCCTTGTAATTTTATCTCTTTACATCCGTTAAAGTATATGTGCATATGGGATGGTTTTTACTTTGTGTCATACATCTTAAAAAGAGACTCTCATTTCTCAAGTGCTTTTGCAGGGTATGATTTCCTAAAAATGTATTCCGAGGACCGAGATATACAAAATCTGTTTTCTTGAACCACAGGCCTGCGTAAGCAGTTCTCTCTGCCAGATGAGACACCTCCCATATCTTCACACATTACAGCCTCTCTGTGGTATCAGCCCAGCAATGGGTGTGCAACGTCGCTGTGTGTAGTGGTGGCTGTCGTCCCAAACTGCAGTTCTGATATGAAAAAAAGGGGGATATTTTACTGAGCCACAGATGTGGCCACTGAAAGCAGTCTCTGTGCTCCCCAGAGGAATCGTTTTTATATAATCCTGCAGAAGTACTGCAGCACGAAGAAATGTGAGAAGAAGCAGGCAAAGCAAATGATAGTATGTGTGGACGTTATTATAGAGAGGCCTATTTAAAAACAAATAAATTGATTTTTCCATTATGTGCTATAAAAATGATAACTACACTTTTATTCACACCTTTCCTGTAAAGATGCAGTCCTAAGTGTTTGAGATAAAGGGATTAAATAGTGGCTCACAGGAACTGAAGAACCACAATTAGTTTCTAATATATTCACACTTAAATTGAACCAAAGAAGATATTTAAATTTGGAGAGCCACAGGAGTTACTGCTATATAAATAAGAAGAACAGATGCATATTTTCAGTTTCAAGTTATTGGTTTACTTGAAGGCCATCAGATCAGTGAGACAATAACAAATATCAGGTGTGCAGCTGATTCCATAGTTACATCAGCAGACTTTTCTATTCCAAGTTATTTTTTCAAGTCCTTCTTAAAACAACAGTCAGATGCAATTATGAACATTGTATCAGCTGAGACAGGCTTGGAAAAAAAAGTCTAAACTCTCTGCTGTGAAAACTGCCTGTTGATTCAGACACAGAATCAGCTGGCACACCTGATATTTGTTAGCAGTCGTGTGATCGTGATACTTTCACACCTGCACTCTCCAGGCTGGCACCGACTGTTGATTTAGGATTCTTTTTCAAAGCTCAAAGAGTTTATTTTTCTTTCTTTTCTATCATCACTTGCAGTTGTTTTTCATGGGCGAGCTGTCCTGTGTCTAGTGGTTTCTTTCTTCTTCAGGGACCTTCCACGCTGCCGTACTTGATGAATCCATCTCCTGTATAGTGGTTCTCGATGATTTTTTTTGTTTTGTTTTGTGTTCTTACAGATGAGTCGGTTCTCTTGTTTTCATGTTTATGTAAGCTTTCTGCACTCTCAGCACATGGAAAAAATGCACTGACATAAAGGCTAGACACCCCATTCACCAGAGGGGTGAACTATGAAGCAAGTTTGAGTTAGATGGACTAAACAAAAATACACTATATTGCCAAAAGTATTGGGACACCCCTCCAAATAATTGAATTCAAGTGTTTCCAATCACTTCCATGGTCACAGGTGTATAAAATCAAGCATCTAGGCATGCAGACTGCTTCTACAAACATTTGTGAAAGAATGGGTCGCACTCGGGAGTTCAGTGAATACAAGCGTGGTAGCGTAATAGGTTGCCACCTGTGCAATAAGTCCAAGACCTCCAAACTTGGTGTGGCCTTCAGATTACCTCAACAACAGTGCATAGAGAGCTTCATGGAATGGATTTCCATGGCCGAGCAGCTGCATCCAAGCCTTACATCACCAAGTGCAATGCAAAGCATCAGATGCAGTGGTGTAAAGCACACCGCCACTGGACTTCAGAGCAGTGGAGACGTGTTCTCTGGAGTGATGAATCATTCTTCTCTGTCTGGCAATCTGATGGACGAGTCTGGGTTTGGCGGTTGCCAGGAGAACAGTACTTGGCTGACTGCGTTGTGCCAAGTGTAAAGTTTGGTGTAGGGGGGATTATGGTGTGGGGTTGTTTTTCAGGGGTTGGGCTTGGCCCCTTAGTTCCAGTGAAAGGAACTCTTAATGCTTCAGCATACCAAGACATTTTGGACAATATCATGCTCCCAACTTTGTGGGAACAGTTTGGGGATGGCCCCTTCCTGTTCCAACATGACTGCCACCAGTGGACAAAGCAAGGTCAGTAAAGACATGGATGAGCCAGTTTGGTGTGGAGGAACTTGACTGGCCTGCACAGAGTCATGACCTCAACCCGATGAAACACCTTTGGGATGAATTAG
>OMNN01050433.1:0-13055 GCA_900302755.1 Chromis chromis
CACACATCATGATGCTGCCACCGCCATGCTTCACGTCATGATGCTGCCACCACCATGCTTCACGTCATGATGCTACCATCACCATGCTTCACATCATGATACTGCCACCACCATGATTCACGTCATGATGCTACCACCACCGTGCTTCACACCATGATGCTGCCACCACCATGCTTCACACCATGATGCTACCACCACCATGCTTTACATCATGATGCTGCCACCACCATGCTTCACATCATGATGCTGCCACCACCATGCCTCACATCATGATGCTGCCACCGCCATGCTTCACAGTGGGGACGATGTGTTTGTAATGTGAATGTACTGTAGAGCCAAATTAAAATGAACATAATTCACTGTTGAAAAGTAATAAAAAGGGGGAATCTTCCAAGGGCCTTCAATACTTTGTTGTTCACCTCACCCTATATTAATAGCATAGGTAACCAATAGTTAAACAAAAGTGCTGCACCTTAGCTATGACCACATGGCCGACGCCTTTGCCGTCAGTTTCCACAGCGAACACTTTGTCGTCATCGCCGGCCGAGATGTGGAACTCGATGATGGAGCTGCCGCTGTCGGGGTCATCGGCATCGGTCGCCCTGATGGTCAACACAGTTTGACCTACAGGAGTGTCCTCGGCCAGGGTCTGGCTGCCGTACTGCACATCCAAACCACAAACAGTGAAAACATCATAGAAACAACACGAGAAACAACAAGTCCAGATGTTCAGATACTCACATCGGTCTTCTCAAACAGAGGCATCTCGTTGTTCACGTCAATGACCTTGACGACGACCTTACAGACTGTGCTGAAATCTGTGAGAGGAAAACCATCAGTGCTTCATCCTGGAGTGAAAACAGTCTAAACTCTACATCAAGAACAATGACGGAGCCAAACCGTTTTTATATGGGTGACCAGGCTGAGACTGTTACTCACTTTGGCATCATTGGCTTCTTTATCAGTCAATCTCTGTAGGCCAAATAGTCTTTTTTTGGTGTAGAAGTACATGATAATTTACTTCAGTGTTCCTAAAATCCTGATTTACTCTGAGCCAAGACTGAAGAAGAGGGGGTTTCATTTGTTAGGTGATGAATTTAGTGTAATATTGGAAGAGTTTGAGTGCTTTTGGACAAATTTGGTGTAATTTTTGGACTGTTTTTGGAAAGTTTCATGTCATTGCAGACAGTTTTTTAATGTATTTTGGACACGTTTGAGGGCTTTTGGACAAATTTTGGGTCATTTTGGAAAGTGTGAAGTCATTGCACACAGTTTTTAATGTATTTTGGACAAGTTTGAGTGCTTTTGGACAAATTTTGTGTCATTTTGGACACTTCTAGAGTCATTTTGGAAAGTTTCAAGTCATTCCTGAATGTCTTTTAGTGTATTTTGGACAGGTTTCAAGACATTTTGGGCAATTTTTTCGAGTGAGATGTTGCACTTGTTTCCAGAATTTTTCAAAGAAGCTTTAATCCCTGCAGTCTTTAAGAGTCTGTACAAGAACTTCAACTAAATTCACAACTAAACTTAAATCATGCACATTTAACTAAGAAAAAACAAGCAGATTGTTCATTTACATAGATTTTTTTTTTTTTTCCTTTTTATACTGTATTTGCATGTTTCTGTGACAATAATATGAAATGTTTGGTTGGTCAGAACTACTTGATTGTATGTTGTTGAATAGGGGGAGGTTGTCCTGTTAAAATGTATCTATATGGGAACAATAACTGTAGAGAAACGGTTCTGCAGTTACTGGATGTAACTCCAGTTCTATCAGTGTAGCCCTCTAACAGGCTTTACTATTGGTTATGTAGGGCCACATCTTGGCTCCACCCCTACCTACAGGTGTGTTTTTAAAGTATATATTACCTGAGTCAGTGACTCTGACGTCGAGTTTGTACAATTGCTGCTCTTTTCGTCGCAGCAAACGCAGCGCCTGGATCCTTCCATCGGTGTTATCGATGAGGAAGGTGTTCTCTGTGGCTGGACTCTGGGACATGATCTCATAACTCAGCTGAGAGTTCAGAGTTCCTTCTTTGTCGTTGTCATGAACCAACAGCTGTCCAACCAGGGCGCCTGCAACAAGAACCAGGAATAGATCAGCATTTATCTCATTTATTTACAACTCAAAAATACTCTAATTTAAGGGGCGTCCAGAGGTCTCCTTAAACTCAAACATTAGAGCAGATAAGGGTAAATTATAAATGACTGCAGCACAGAAACAGATCTGGACACATCTTCAGAGACATGCAATAACAGCATTACCTATAAAATCAGAGCAGGATATTTTTAGGTGATTATTTATTAATAATAATAATTTCAACTTTATTTATACCCTTAGGGAAATTCAACCTCTGCATTTAACCCATCCTACTATACATATTAGTAGCAGGAGCAGCAGGCTGCCACGGTGCAGCGCCCGGGGAGCAGTCAGGGGTTGAAGGCCTTGCTCAGGGGCCCAACAGTGGCCGCAGTCGGGGTTCGATCCTCTGACCTTCTGATCAGTAGTCAGGGGCTTAACCTGTTGCGCCACCACTGTAACAAAGTATTGGGGGGCAGTGGTGGCGATTACTAATACATTAGTAATCGAATGTATTAATACATTAGTAATACTAATACATTAGCGAATTACTAATACATGTAGTAAAGACTTTGAAGGGATTTAATAAAAGGTATTAAGTGTAGTTTTTCGGCACAATGGAAGTTCTCACTGTATTGACATGTATGGTTCCAGTGATTAACTTCCACTGAGAAAAAGCTGTCTTCACGTCACACACACTATTTTTACAGAAGAGGGCTGATATAGAGTTTCGTCACATGGTGGTCAACGGCAATCATCTGAAGCTCAAGATGAGTAAAACCAATGAGTGTGTTTGGTGGAGGCAGCAACAACTATCTATAAAGTCACCACAGTTTAAAGGTGGGCACCAAGATTAGTGTCAACACTCCGTATCCAATCAAATATAAATACGGTCACAGTCAGTCCTTCTGTTCCTGAGTTATGGTGTTCAATAATGGCCACAAAAGGTTTTCTTGCAAAACATTGAAGTTCACCTTTGACCTTTTTGATACTTCATAATTTTGTTCTATTAGACATTTTGGTGAAATCTTGTGTGAATTCTTAAGTTGTGGCCAAAAAAAACGTGTTCGTCCTTGAGTCTAAGTGGACGACTGTGCCAAATCTGAAGAAGTGTCCTCCAGGCGTCCAATAAATATTGACAAGAATGGGACGGACTCACAACGCAAAACCAATTATACAAGTATACAATATCCAAACAATCTCTGCTTCCAGCTTCTTGTATGAGAGGAGCCATTGCTTTTTCTTAGATCATAAATCAGTGTAAAATGAATATCTTTGGGACATCTGAAGATATAATTTTGGGTTGTGGAATGTTTTATTGAAATTGCACAGATTAAACTATTAATCAGTTAACGATATTCTAATATTTGATAGCTTCAAACGTAATACTGTTGATACGAAATAGCTGCACAGTAACATGAGTTGGAGAAGATGAGAGTTGATGCCTAGACAGTCAGTTAGTGTTTATGTTTTAACTGTATTTGTATTATTGCAAGATATGGTTAGGTTTTGCGTTTGGAAAAAAAAAAAAAGAAAAGAAAGAATGTTAATTTAATTCTAAATTTTCAAAATAAAACCACAAAACTCTAAATGTGGAAGTTATACGAATAGTGCTTTGTAAAAACTGAAGAAAAAAAAAATATTACTTTATCTGGGACTTACATGGGACTTACATGGGACTTGAGTTGCAGATGGGCTGTCCTGAACCTTTAATTGAGCTTTGGGACAAAAATACATAAATATATAATAATACCATAGGTTTCTACAGGCTGTGATAATTGTTGGACCAAATGTATGTGGTGGCAAATTCTGCATTTTGAAGTGCATCATTTAAAACTACAAAAAAATGGGAAAAATAACTGAGGCAGATGCAAAATGACAAGAGACAAGAGAAAAAAAATAGGACAATTGAAAGAAGAAAAATGTGCTGTGGGCTAAAGCATAAAGCAGTAACTCAATACATCCTCCCGTCCCCAAATGAATGACTTTGCGCTACCTCTGGATATTCATCTACCCCTGACTGTAGCTTTTTGTTATTTCTCCTTCTCTGGCAGAGTGAAGTGAGCCGGGCGCTGTGACCATTAACTCTCAGTGTGAGGAGAGAGACATGCGTCAGCCTGTGGCTCCCCCTCTGACAGACTGAAGAATGTATGAGTTTCACAGCGTTCCAACAACAGACTGAGGCAGCCACAGAAAACTCATTCTGTCCACATCTTTACTCCCTCCCTCCTACTCCCGCTACCCGCCCATCTATCCTGCTCCGCCTGCTATAAAAAGACTCCTCAGTGAAAAACACGGAGGTCAAAGCTATTTGAATAATTTTTGTGATCGACGCAGGGCCTGCAGGTCTCATGGGAAGCAGATCCAACCGTGAAAGAAGACAGCCATGTTGGATAATAGCGTGAGTGCGCAGCCAGGGGCTACTATTGCATTTTTGCTGACTTTCAATTTGAAACTTAGTTCAAGGGATTAAAACACGACATTGAAAATATTAATGACAAGTCCTACCCTCTGTAGAGTTCACCCAAATTCCTCACCTTTGAGCTGCCAGAAATAAATCGGAGGTGTTTAGTGTATCCTGGAGTGGAAGCTGATCACAGCTTCTTAGTTATGTCTCAGCCATCGCCAGAGCACCACTTGCTGTGTCAGGTGGTGTACAGGGTGACCTGATGTCAGCTCACTTACTCAAGAGTCTCAAGCTGAAGGAGACAGAACACCAGTTGTCTTGCCTTCTATACCAGCCATTGGATTTTTTTGCACCTGCTTATTTGTGTCCAGCTATAGAACAAAGTCTGCCACAAACATCCTGTCCAGAGTGAGAAGAAGTTGAGTTTTCTTCTCCCAAATTACAGTATAATCAACATCACTCCTCGCATCTTACTGTTAAAACAGGATTTTACAATTCTATAGCCATCCAATTTGAAAAATTCAACTTCTTTAACCTTGTCAGCTCAAGAAACTTAAGGATGAATGAGAAGTGAATGAATTACACTCATAGGTGTATTTAGTGTTGTGAATTGTTTCATCTGATTTATTAAAAGGTGACAATTAATGTTAAATTAAATGTTAAAAACCGACGAGTTAAAATATGAGCTATTTACAGTATTTACAGTGATATTAACAGACATGTATTTACAGTAAGTGACACAAATCTGTTGATAGTAATGAGATCATACTTTATTTTGAAGGGCTTGTTTGAGCTAAAACAGGAAATGCATTTATTGTGAAATGTCAACAGGAAGTGATGTTGCTAGTTTTTCTTCCTTTGGATTCACGATAACATGATTCGACGTAATGTACCGTTGAGCTGCAGCACGTTAGACAAATAAATGTTCAGCTTAAATGACACCCGTTCTGATCATTGAGAAGAAGTTTTCACTACACAACATTTAGAGAACTGGATATGGTGCTGCAACTCAACCTTGCTGCCAAATTTGATCACTTGCTATTCAGAAAAAAAATAAATAAATCCTTATTTTCTGCAATATGTAGAAGAAAAAAAACGCTCTTGTTCATTTGTATTTCTTTAAACCAATCACAATCAACTTTAGTGTAGCTGAGCGAAGGATGCGGCTTCTGTGCTCCCGCAAAATAGTGCCAGCCAAAATTGCAATTTGCATGCAGGAAGATGATCACTGCCGTTAAAATAGATAATTCACTGAAAAAAACTGGCTTGTTCCCCAGTTTTGCGTGTTTGAGTCCGGTTCTGTTACTCCTTAATTCAACCAAGCTTACACTGCAAACGTACTCTTTTTAAAAAAGTATGCAATGTAACCAGCTGACATCAAAACCCTCATCTTCGACCGAGGATATTGCATCACTAGCTTCTAAGACCCACAAGCTAATGTAGTGTAGTCTAACTTTATATGCCAATCAAAATGTATTACAGCTACATTGGTGGCGGAACTCGTCACCCTACTGCTGAAGTTTTGTGGTTAGCATTTGCATAAATGTATTTTAACCCAAACTAGGATCTTCTCCGAAAACTTACCCAGAAGTTTTGGTGCCTGATGCTCACCAAGGGGAGCGTACCTATGTTCCCCGGGTCCTATGTTTCCCGCTTTGTATGGGACCGGGGAACAAAGGACCCTTTTTCTAAATAAGGGTCCTATGTTCCCCGCTTTTCCCCAAAAGGGTCCTATGTTCCCCGCTTTGTATGTATTGCGACTGGGGAATATAGGACCCTTTTTAGGAAAAACGGGCAACATAGGACCCAGGGAACATAGGACCTGGGGAACATAGGGATGACCCCCTCACCAAGTAATGCAAAGAAAAGCAAACAGAAAACAGCTACAAACTGCAATTAAAAATGAAAGTAAATGATTGAAGGCAGTCACAGGAAACGGTACCTAAGAAAAGTATACAGCAACTGAAAACGCAACAAAATTTTAAAAGAATGCAAAATACTACGAAAACAAATGGCCCTACACGGGACTTGAGCTCCAGTCTTCTGTATTTGGTTAATGTCACCAAGACCACTCCAACCTTCTAGTGTGGCCTTTGTTGCTCACTTTATGTGCAAAGCTAAAGATCGCAAGTCACATTAAGAGAAATTTGCAAGTCATCAAAAAAAAAAACTGCCAAAAAAATGTAGGTATCTCACAACTTTACAGCTTTTAATGTGAAACTAATACATTTGGCTCTGTGGCCCAACGTAGCTTTTACACATTTTGGCATTGGACTGTGTTGGGATTACTAACCTGGTTGCTCAGTGTTTGATGGTATAAGTTTGTGACTCTATTTAAGCCTGATATTATATACAATTAATATCTTGATATCTCACGTAGATAACTAATCAGGAAGTGCAACAAAGACTTCAGAGGACATCAAAGTTGGATGGAAACATACTTACCTTCACCATAACCTTCTCCCAGGATTGGCACCCTGAAAAGTAGCATACTGATGACTTTAGCAGCTCCTTCCAGGTCATAACGGCTGCTCAAGTGTATCGCGCATCAGTTAACTTGACCTTCATGCTCCATGTTTGCTGATAGGAGTGCCAGCTTTGCCTAGTCAATTTGCATATTGAGATGCAGTCACAATGCGGGGAGAGTAGAGATACTGTGAATGCTTATTAGCACCAGGTGTAAATGCAAATGTCCAAGATCAGATTTTGTTATCTCGATAATAAATCCAGATACAGCTCATATGTTATGATGTCTACGTCTCCGGGGGCAGAATGAATCATTAAAATATTTTTTATAAGAAATTTCACTCGTGCACAAATCTTCTTCGTGATATTGGATTCTCTATGTGTTTTTTCCCCCAATGACACAAGCTTCACTGGTGTGTAGTAACATGATTAATCATCACCAGATGCTACAAACTAATGCAAAGACTTGATTTTCACGATGATCTGTGGTTCGCGTTGTCCTCTCCTAAATTTAGATCAAACATCATCGCTGAAATGTGTTTCATTTCATAGCATCTGCTTTACCAGGGAAATGGCTGGCATTTTTTCTATATACTGGTAAAATAGCAAAATATGAGAGAAAAAATTACACTGGAAGCAAAAGAAAAAAACAACTACTTTCAAATCAGGTTGTAGGAGGTGAGATGGCAAAACCTAGAAACCAGGAGCTGTCTGTAATCAACACCAATGAGGCGATACATTGGATGGGGGCAGCAGAATAGAATCACCACCCTCCAAGTAGGTGTGCTCTATATGAGTAAATCTTTCCAACCCCCCCACTTACTGCCATTATCCCACCGTAGGGAAAATTGCATGTCTGGGTACAAGCCTGCAATATTCCCAGCAGTCGTCCATTTGGCTCTTAGAGAGGCTCCGCTCTCTACAACGACAGTGAAACCGAGGTCACGCGCCGAACAGTCACCCTGGGGTTAAAATGATAGAGTTTGTGCAAGTGTAAATTACTCTATAACACAGGACACCTTCACTCAAGCCTTTAATGGATGCCCTCCCAGTCTTTTTTTTATGGTCGTCTTATCAGTGTGAGCCCCGTTGGCTCTGGGAAATTGCCGTGACAATGTAAACACCAGGTCTTTTTAATTCAGCATATCATCTATCCTGACTTTTCGGTCCATTTTATGCCCCAGCGACTCACAGTTGTAAATATGTTCCGTGTTGCTTTTAACTTAATTTCCCCAAAGTCAAATGCCAGCTATTAGGATTCAAATGTGAACTTAGGTGTCAAATTAATTTTACATCACAAGGGTTATCCTTGGAAACAGTAGTTTGATACAGAGAAAGAAATTCATGAGATATTTTTGGAGCTTTAAAAACTCAGTAACGTCAAATAAATTACTGAAAGCGCTGGCAAGGCAATGTTCTTGGTATGTTTTTCATTTACTTAGAAAACATCTCTCAGTTGGACTTTCTCAGAAAAATTCTTATTATCAGTACTTGTGCAGTCCTTGTGGAGAATTCAACAAGTCCTTCAAACTAAACAGCAAAATACCAGACCTGAGAGTTTAGGAAAACATCGGGTTTAGGTGTGTCGACCTTCATTACCCACGCCGACGAAGTCGGGCCGTGGGTAGGGCGATCACGGCCGTCTGTCTGTATGTATGTATGCGGGTGTGTGGCTATGTCCGCACGATAACTTGAGAACAAATAGAGATAGGATAATCAAACTTGGCACAGATGTTCATCTTGACCTACCCTGGTCACCCATTAATTTGGGGGTTCAAAATGTCAAAGGTCAAGGTCGCAGGGCTACTTAGTGCAACATCCCCTTATAATCTACTATATAAGCTTGCAATGATGAACTTTGGTATATCTAAGGGTTGGACTACCACCTTGCACCTCTTGGCCTTGAACTTGACCTTTGACCTACCTACCACATAGGGCTTTTTCATTTGAATGTAAATATATTGTTTTGGGGCATTTGCTGAAATTGCCTGCTGCTGTTGTTCTTCTTTGTCAACTGGCTGGATCAAACTTTTTATTTTTTTGCTAAAGGTTGTCTAAAATGTATTGCTATTGGAGCTGCTTCAACATTTTTAAGACAGAAAATGATTCCTCCTTTTGTGCCATCACATCTTGACTACTGGTTTGAGCTGACTTTAGGTTAAAATGCTCTTGCTCAGCTTTTAAATAAAATCAAACACTCTGTGTCATATGACTGTTAACTTTAGAATGCATTTCTAAGAGTACAATTTGTATTTACAGTGAGGATTCACCAGTGTTTGTATGTGCAGTACAAAGTCAAATGCTCAGGTCAAGTCAAAGAATCATCATTCACCACAGCATCAACACAACTCAAAGGATTTTGTATATTCCTTCTGGCTGTTTTGAAATTGCACCACCTTCAAGGATTTAGTGTTGTGCACCTTTAAAGCATTTAAGAAGGCAGTTGCCAGGCAGCTGTTGAAAATAGTTGAAGTGGGACAATATATTTTGCTTGGACAAATTTCAATCATGAAACCATTGTACTTCTAAACTGCCATTTATGCTTCTATCTACCCCTGTGACATGTGATGGTCCAGAAAAGGCTGATACATTTGTTTTAATTCAGTTTGCATATTCCTGATTTGCATATTTATTCATGCAGTCTTTTTTTTTTTAAATATATGTTTATTATATTTTCAAGAGATAAAACAGGAACACATATGACAAAAACAAACAAACATACATTTGGCTCACATACACATTTAAATTCGAATTTATACAGGCGAGAGATTCAGGAATCATTCCACACAAGGAAAATAAGCAAGGAAAATAATCCAAGTGTACACTGCCATGCATGATAGGGCGTCATTGAGGAAGAGCATTCTCAGCTATGATACAAACCCTCTTGAAAGAATGGTAGAAATATTCAAACCCATGTATGACAAAAAGGGTTCCCATATTTTACGAAAAACATCATCCTTGCCGTGTAGTTTGCATGTCAGATAGTCCAAAGCAACATATTCGAGTGTCACCCTTTGCCATTGAACCCTGGATGGGACTTTATCCATTATCCAATTTAAAAGAATACACTTTCTAGCACAGAAAGTAAGTGTTTGGTGAAGTTTTCTTTTAAGTTTGTCGGCGATGGACGAATCAGATATGCCAAGTAGCAGATATAAAGGGTTGTTATCTCTATTAGTACCTAGAATCTTATTTATTTCCTGTCCGATGACCTGCCAAAACTGCTGTACTTTTCTACAATACCACAAACAGTGTGTAAGACTACCAGTTTCTGTTTTACACTTGGGGCACAATGGAGATGAATTAGGGTTGAATTTATGACGTTGTGAGGGAGATATATGGGCCCTGTGTAGGAGTTTCAATTGCATGGCTCTCACTCGGTTACAAACACTCAGCGTTTTTGCACTCTTCCAAGCATCGCTCCAGGCCTCGTCTGTTATATTAACATTGAGTTCTTTTTCCCATAAGCCTTTCAGAAAACAGGTGTTTGTGGTATTATATCCCTTAAGGATATTATAGAATACGCTAATAGACCTGCCAGATTTCTGTAAGAAGAGCTGTCTCTCTAAATGTGAAATATTTTGACACTGAAGGATTGTGGTATCTTTTGTGATGAAGTTTCTTACTTGCAAATATCGAAAAAAATCCTGTTGTAAAATGTCATATTTCCTTTTCAACTGACTAAAGGACATCATGGTAGAACCCTCCAGTAGTTTATGTAAGGTGGAAATTCCTTTATTTGCCCAAATCTGGAAGTTATTGTCCATCACTCCAGGAGGGAAATCAGGATTATTGCATATTGGAGTAAAGACAGAGGTGAACTGAGATCTACCCTCTAATTTTCTGATGGCATGCCATGCTTTAACTGTGGAAATTGTAATTGGGTTAGTACAAGCAGACTTCAACGATGCACTTTTCCTAATAAACAGAAGATTACTCAAAGGGTATTTGGACATTGAACTTTCTACATCCAACCAGAGAGATGTGGACTTGCTACACATCCAGTCAGCAATAGTACGCAGATGAACACTGAGCTGGAATTTTCTAATGTCTGGGAGATCAACACCTCCTTCTGTGGAAGACAGGCATAACGTAGCTATTTTTAGGCGTGGTTTCTTCTTAGACCATATAAAGGAACTAAACCAGCTATTTAGCTGTTTAATAGTCTTATGGAGGAACATAACTGGGATCATTTGCATTGGGTAAAGTAACCTAGGGAGGATGTTCATTTTCAGCAATGCTACACGGCCTAACCAGGAAATTGGAAGAGTGTTCCATCTCTCAAGGTCAAGCCTTATACGCTCAAATATGGGTGGGAAGTTTGCCTTATATAATTGGTCAAAGGAGGGTGTTATATGTATTCCCAAATATACAAAGCCTTCTGGTGACCATTTAAAAGGAAAGGGAGATGGAGTTTTGGGTATTTGTTTCAGACTACCTAATGGCATTACTTCTGATTTACTGAAATTTATTCTGTAGCCAGAAAAAGTGCTAAACATATTGATGGTCTCAATAAGGGCTGGGGTAGATACCTCAGGCTCAGTTAAAACAATCAGGACATCATCAGCATACAGAGTAATCTTATGTTGTCTCGTGTCAACTGCGAGACCATGTATGTTTTCATTTGTCCTGATTGCCTCAGCGAGAGGCTCAATTGCCAGAGCAAAAAGCAAGGGCGATAGGGGGCATCCCTGCCTTGTACCTCTTAAGATTTGGAAATTAGGAGAACACAACCCGTTTGTAAGCACTGCTGAGAGGGGATTCGTATAAAGTAACTTTATCCAGTTTATAAATTTTTCACCCAGGCCAAATTTGTGTAATACATAAAACAAGTATGGCATCTCCACGCGGTCGAATGCCTTCTCGGCATCTAGAGAAAGCACCAGACCATTCAAAGACCGCTGCTGAAAAACTTCAATTGTATTTAGTAATCTGCGCATATTATTGTATGAGTTGCGACCTTTGATGAATCCAGTTTGGTCATCATTTATCAGAATAGGGAGTAAGCTTTCTAGTCTTGTTGCTAATATTTTAGAGAGGAGTTTCAGATCCACATTCAACAGGGAGATGGGCCTATATGATGCACAGTCCTCTGGGATTTTGCCCTTTTTTAAAATTAGAGATATGTGCGCCTCTCTCAGAGACTGCGGTAAAATGCCTTTCTTAAAAGAGTCATTAAACATATTTAAAAGGGGGTCAGTCAATAAATCATGGAACTCTTTATAAAATTCGCTACTGAATCCATCCGGACCTGGAGCTTTACCAGATTGTAACCCTTTAATAGCATCCAGGATTTCCTTCTTCGATATAGGAGCTTGGAGAGATGTTTTCTGGTCAACAGATAGACTAGGAAAGTTGAGAGAAGAGAAAAAAGCTTCCATTTTTTCAGTTGCATCACTTTGTAGTCCAGATTTATACAAATTTTCATAGAAAGTTTTAAATGTGCTGTTGATGGTTCTGGTGTCGAAAGCCTGTTTACCCAGGCTGTCTGTAACTGAGGAAATAATTTGTGAATCTGCTTTTTTCTTCGTCAGATATGATAAATATCTCCCTGCTTTATCTCCATGTTCATACATTTTTTGTCTAGCAAGTCTGATTTTACCTTCTGCATCTTTTGTTAATAGTAAGTTCAAAGTGCATCTAAGTGCAGAAATCTCCTTCAGCTTCTGTACAGATGAGTTTTTGACATATTCTTTCTCAGCCTGTTTCAGTTTGGACTCTAAGATTTTTCTTTGTTCGTCCTGCCTTCGCCTCTTAGTGGACATATAAGATATAATAAGGCCTCTTGAAAAAGCTTTGGATGTTTCCCACAGCAATGAGGGGTCGTTGGTGGAAGCTGAATTAACAGATAGAAAAAACTGAAACTCCTCTCTAAAGTAAGATATGAAATTATGGTCTGTTAGGATAGAAGGATTGAACTTCCAGTGCCTAGTTTGGTTTACTGGGTTCCTTAAATTATAGTGTATGTACACAGCAGCATGGTCAGAGATAACTATATTTCCTATAGAGCTAGAGATAACAGACTGGAGCATAATTCTTGGAACAAAGAAATAATCAATCCTAGTATAGGATTTGTGAACATTTGAAAAAAATGTATATTCT
>OMNN01050454.1:0-13035 GCA_900302755.1 Chromis chromis
ATCTCTACAAAACCAACACACGCCTAACCCGAGACCCACACTTAGTAAACAATCCACAATGATCCAATATAGAAGGCTTATACTGTGTTATCCACAAGAGCTGTGACCAACATTTATTTTCTACCCTTTCAATTATCTGCCTTTCAATTGTAAACCAACCATAGTTCCATCTTGTACGATAACTCACAGGCAGTTATTTGCTTCCTTCTCAAGGCTTTGCTGTGAGTGGAAGAGTGGAGCACCCCTGTAAGTATTCCTAATTTGATGGGGTGGGGTGGTCAGCCTCCACTTATTCCCCTGCACAGAGCGCCTGGAGGCAACAACACAGCTCAGAGGCCCTGCCCACTCATCCATCCCCTAGAAAGCTCTCCTCGTTCCCAAACCAACACAAGACAAAAGCTCTTCCAAACGGGTTAAAAATAGCCCTCAATTTCATGTTTCAAAGGGGTAGAAGAGGCGAGAGCGTTTATGCATGTTTCAGCATGTCAAAAGGTCTCACAAGTCTGAGGGGCAAACACAGGCTGAGGTTGTATATGTTCATGTCTGAGAGATTCAGGAGAAAAGGCAGCAGCGCTGTGTGTCTCAAGTTAAAAGAATGCACAAATGTGTGGGAAATGGAAGGAAGTTTGTCAAAACTCTCCCAGTTTTTTGGAAAGTGCTATGGGGCAGAAGTCCACTATTTGAATTCCAGTAAACACAGGAAATTAATTGAGCTAAGATGAAATGAGAATGACTCCAACAGCTGAAACGTCATGAGAACATCATGTTCTTGTTGGAATAACAAGGGATACGGCTGTGAGACAGACAGTCGACTGCAGTCAATGCAATCTAAAGGCAAATGCAATCCAACCGTCTCTGAATGGGCCTTTTGTGTAATGCAACTCAATAGGTAGCCTCACTTTATTTGCAGGTATAGTGGGTTTGTTCACTCTGGGCTAAAATACATTAACTGACCAGCATGAGAGCACAGTATTTTCCCATAAAGGCCTCCAAATAAAGGGAGGACATATTGCACACACCTTCAACAGTAATAAAAGATTATTAACCATCTCAACTCCAGAACTCACCAGCAGGTTTGAAAGGTATAATATATTTTTTAATTTGCTAAAATTACCCCACTTATCAGAGCCAGAGGCTGTAAAAACAGAAAACATAGTCAGATTTTCAACTTGAACAGTCCTTGAATGAAGTGTTACTTTTGGTTCAAATTCAGGCTTAAAATTGTGATTTTTCATCCACATCAAATCCTCCTTTGAAAATTTGCCAAAAATACATTGCTTGCTCTAACCAGATTCTGTAAAAAACTAAAATTCTGTGCTCCGTGGTGCAACCGTGAAGCTATTAGTGTCTCAGTTGCAACCAACAGTCATGTGACAAATATTCAGGGACTTCTCGGCTGAACTACAGGCTGTGTTTATGCACAGCAGAAAGGAAACAAGAATTTAAAGAAATGGAAACAGTAGCATTTCATTAGTGTGTGATCATATAGTCATCTTGTTTATCAGTGTTTGTAACACCTGTGGGCTCTTAGAAAGAATTTTGTACATGTTAATTCCGCAGTTATTTATTTTGTTAAATAAGAAATTCAGCTTTCATTTTTTTCTGTTTTCAGATTTATGGCATACTGCACAAAAGACATTTTTAATTAAGTTCTTATTACTTCTATCCATGGTTGTGCTGTTTCCATAGAGGTGCAGGACTTTATATTGCAATGAAAATGAGGCCACAGTGAGTAAAAATGTGACTGGAGCAAATAAAAAAATGGCCAGAAACTGCTTGGGGTTCAGAGGGTTAATGTAAAAGCCTTGTGATTCAGTGTGAGCTCAGACACCACAACAGAGACGTTACAAAGATGAACACTGAGATGACAAGATGAGGAATGTGTGTAATACTTTGTGCATCAGTGAGAACTAGGGCTGAAAAATTTGGGTAAGTTTTCCGACAGATATTGTGATTTGATTTGCAATAACAGTTCTATATTTATTTCAAATATGTGATGGAGCATTACCACATGAAATACCACCAAATGTGTGACTGTTACCCAAGGAGGATGGCATGAAGTTGTAAAAGCACAGATTAAACCCTGAGCCAGACACACTGCATAATGGATATCCTTTTGCAGCTTTTGTG
The DNA here is from genome assembly GCA_900302755.1 of Chromis chromis. NCBI lineage: Eukaryota > Metazoa > Chordata > Actinopteri > Pomacentridae > Chromis > Chromis chromis. The sequence goes on from OMNN01050454.1 coordinate 2,131, forward strand.
ATTTGCTAATTGCAGTGTTTCAAATTGTGATTTGGAATCGATTAACTGTTCAGCCCCAGTATGAATTGGATGCAATTAGGTCAAAGTGCGGTCAGAGGGAGGTGGGTGTTGTGTGCGGTATTTAAGACTGCACAGTGAAGCAGTTATTAGAGAGTGAGTGTTGATCTTTTTGTCACCACAGTGGCTTTTTGGAGAGTTCTTCTCAGCCGCATACCTGCCCTCACCCCGAGGTGATAATGATTTCGTGTGTGTATGGTACATCACCTAACTAACTGTGTCATTTGTCATTTTCCTTCTTCTTCTTCTTCTTAATTCTTATTAGCATTAGGACCAAGAAGAACAGTTTGGGGTTTCTCAAATCTTGCAGCACCTGTTCCTGACATGGCCTCTGCAGTCAAGCACCCTCGGCCCAGGTGCGTTCGCTCACTTATACCCAGACTCTTACTCACGCACACAGAAACATATGCAGCTCAGCATACACTGCAACTCTGTCCAGTCCTGCCTTGCACAATTGCTTTGATGCAGCGTCTGATGTTTTTCGTCTACAGCTACCGTAGAGAGGCTTGCTCACCGTATGACTGAGCCTAGAGACAACCTCAGCCCACACATTTGCGCTTTGCTTCCAGAGCGTTCTATCCTATATCGCTGCAGTCAGGACAGAGGCAGCTAGAGCTCTCCACAAAACGGAGAATCTGCCCCATGTTCACACATACCACGGTCAACTGTTGCCGGACAATGGAACAAAACATGTTGCCTCGGCAACGCTGCCCTGACATAACTGCGTTAGGGTGCTCTTGGAAAAAAAATCGAGCTTGTACATTTGGTAGAGACTGAACTGAGAGTGGACTTTGGGAGTCATTTTGTCTTATCTCCATATTTACTAATAATAAATGACACAATGCTTAGTCAGTGAACTAGCTTAGACACAACACAGTTCAACTCCCTTCTTCGGAGGCCAAGAACAGTTCACTAAAGCTGCACTAACATATTAGCCTTGCATGGCAGCACATGTTCTATGCAGGCCAACATTTTCATCCATTCACCCTCTCCATCCTTCCTATTAGTGACAGAACACATTTTCTCTTCATCTTGTTCTGACTGCAGCTCCATTTTCTCCTTTTTACCACTTTGTCTTGTGCGTACAACAGCCGCCGCTGCTCTTAGCAGAAAACGACAGCGCTGGTGTCTCGTGTTGGGTGTTCACTGTAGGTGGGCAACCCCAAAATCAATGACTCCCGAGTGCTGTGATCTCCCCTAGGTTTTTGCTAACCCATTCCTTTCCCCCAGAGCCGCGCCACATCCTGCAGGTTGGAACCGCAACCCATCTGGGTTCGGTTAACACAAGACAGAAGAGCCATAAAACTAGGCTGAGAGGGAAACAGAGGGGCACCTCCTCATCTACAGCCCTAACTAGTGCTCTCAGATGGGGGTTCTGATGTGGTCTGCATGAATGTTACGCTGGCGAAAGCTGGCAACCTTTAAATTTGACCAGACGTCACTCGCAATACAGCTTTAAACGGATATTTTACGTTGATCGTGGCTACTTTGAGTGTTCTGCAACTGTAAAGTGAATACTAATGAATGTAAAACACTACTAATGCCAGATATGTACGCCAATTAGTCTTGTTTGTGTGGCTGTTTTTTCAACACGACGATTATTCTAATGCGCCTTGTGTGACAAGTGAGGCTCTATATTTAGTGTCACTTGATATTTCCATCTCCAGACCCTCACTACCCCCCTCTCTGTTTGATCCTCCATTCAGAAAGGAGATGAAAAGATGAAGAGTGACATCCAGAGAGAACAATGAATGGAAGGAGGACATCCGCCTCTTTCCTTTGTCTTCTGTAAACACATCATCCATCTTTCTTCCGTGATCATCCTCCACCAACGCCTCACAAATATCATTTATTAGCTCCACTGTGAAGAAGGCCAGTACGGTATTTCTTGCACAAGTAAAATCTTCCTTGCTCTCGTATAAACTATGCAAATAGCAGGAAAAGCGTTTAACATAGCAGACTTCTACAGTGACTGTGAAAGGTACAGACAAGAAAACAAAATTACACTCCCATCTCCTGCTGCTTCTATTACACAAAACCTCGCAGTATCGCTCTACTCTACCGGCGAATACCACATGTGGTGTGAAAAGGTCAAAAGCAATAAAGCAAGTGCTGTTTCAACTACTTCTGCTTTCACCTCTTTTCAAAGCACATCCCACGTTTAGAAAAAAGCTGTCGAGCACCGCTTTGGGTCAATCAATATTCAGCGTGCCCACATGCTGCAGCAAATATAAACCTGACAACCTATATAGTATCCAAACAAGTGGCCTACAAAGATATCAACTCAACAGAGAGACAGTCAGTCTTCATCTTCATTTTTATAATTAATACAGACGTCTGATGCCAACTCAAAAGGCATCAATCCTTCTGGAACCGAGTAGTTTTTCCAGTTTTTCACTCGGAACACAAAAGTCGCCACAGGGCTGTTGCACAATAAGTGTGCAGTGTGTAAGCCACTTGAACAAACACACACAGCTCGGCACATGACTTTTAGTATCAACACCATGTGGTGTCACTTCATTCCTTTTGACACTACTCTGCTAGTTCGCTTAGTGTTTCGCACGTTCACTAAATACTCTGTTGTAAGCAAGAAAAGCCCCGGTGTTAACAGTGAGGTGACTCCTGGTCAACTAGCAGCGAGCCTGTCCTACTCTCCATGTTTGCCTCAGGCCAAAACGCTAGTTTAACTGCATTTACAGTCTTTTTTTTTTTTTTTTTTTAAATCAGTACAATAATTTTTCCTTGTTTTTATGCAACATCCATCTTCTGCTACTGTCAAAATTACTTAACTAGCAGCTTAACTATCAGGAAATTATGGTTATTTATTATTACTATATTATTTTGTAATAAAATACTACTGTAAGTAAAGTTACTGCAAATTAGCAAATAGGAGTCAGGTCTGTGGATTAAGTTAACTGGAAAAAATGCCATCCTTGCATTTTAAGGTAGGTCATCATAAAAAATAGCTTATTTGATCTGTTTCATACTTTTTCTGTAAGAAGCCTCCCTGTTTTGTGATCTGTTCCTCTTTATGTGTTGGTGCTGTTTGCTGGTAATGCAAACTCAACACTTCTTCAACTGTTAAAGCGGAAAAAATTACTTCCTTTTCAATGATATACTGTATAATATCAGTTTCATAAACAACAGAACAATACAAGGAAATTAGAGCATACGTTTAGTGGGTTAAAACTATCAAAACAGAAACTCAATGACAAGAGAAGTATGAGAGAGAAGTATGATATGACAATGTCATGCTAATGCACCAAATAAAGCTTGATAAATCTATACAGAACCTATGCCATAGATATACGACATTGTGAGCATCTATACTTGTGCACTGGTGTGTCTGTGGCACCAAAACACTAGTTAGCGATGGAGTTTCTGTGCCACTGTGTTGATTTCTTCACATACTTCAAATAATAGCGACTAAAATGGGGTGACTCATGCTGGAGTTGGAGCTGTTAGATGCTGAACAATAACTTTAACTGAAATGATGCAACACAGAAAGGAGAGACCATGTTGGAACCAAATGAAAAGAAAACCACATACGGCTACAATGGCACAATTGTATTTCGTTATGAGCATATCAAATGCAATTACAGCCTATTACATACTACATTTTGTTTTAAAGAAGGATTAGTCTTCCTTGCTCCAATGCGTAGTTAAATATCTGGGAAGGTGCACAGAGGTTATGGTGTAGATTCAATGCATAAGTATAAATTAAGCTTAAATCTGTAGTAATGGACAGTGTATGATGCTAAATTTGCAATGCAAGCCAATAAAATACAGGTATACAGTAAGGTTTTATATTTGTTTGAATAGATCACCACCTGCTAATAACCAATACAGACCATCTTTGGAATATTAGCTTCAACTCACCATCTCGTCCAGAGCATAGCGCAGTAGGCCATGCTCATAGAGGATAAAGAACCTTCTCTGCCATTTCTGTAAAAGAATAAAACAAACAGTTCTTGGATTATTGACAAGGTCACATAATAGATATCAGCATCAATCTACCACACCATCGTTTTACAAGCAACATGAGAAAATGTGCGAATGTTTATCATGTGTTTAATAGCAATTAGTTATTATCCATTAGCCAGCTCTAGCCATGCCATTTTAATAAATCCTATTTGATGTATGAGAGATTTTTGCATTTGTAAAGCCAGAGAGTTTTACTAGATTCGTAAATGTTCCAATTAAAACCTTCAAATTGACATACACGTCAGGTTATGAAGACTTGGCCAATGCGCCGCACACATACAAAATACACGAGAGCAAGCGAGCAAAAACAGTTGCCACGAAGCGGCAACTGAGTTCATTGGAACGCTTTTTTGCATAACCACATCAAAAGGCTTTCGAGTTATAAGACAAGCCGGACAACATTTTATCAGCATGCATCAACGGCATGAGGTCTGTAAGAGGAAAGAAGGCCTACATGCAAAACACTGATAAGAAATCTCAGCTTGAATGCGGGTATAGTCGCAAAAAAAGCTATAAACACTTTCACAGGGGGCACACGAGATTACATCTCTGATAACGACAACCGTGACTGCATCTCTCTTGTACATGATAAGGACATGCAATTGTAAACTGAGTATCATATCATTCTGCACAAGGTTAAAGGAACCTAGAATATCGTATTTCAGTAAAGAAACACACAGAGGGTCATTTTATCTCTCTGTTTGAATGGTAATTCTGTCGATTTTTGTGCAAATGATATGCTAACAGTTTCCATTGATCTCTGTCCTCGTTGGCTTCATCTGCACTCCACCGCCCCTCCCTTCTTATCTTAATGCACCGTTTTGTCTCAGTGTTAAATTTCCAACTGAGCACAATTCATGAAATATTGAGAGCTGCTCTGTAACCTAAAAGGGGCACCGGAAGGTCTCGAAAGGGCTGCAGAGAAGGGAACACTGCAGTTTTATCCGCAGAGGCTGAAAAAATGAGACATATGTGACTTTCAGAAGATCAATTATAGCGCCCCAACCTCAGTATCACAAAAACAGAGCCACAGACGCGCAACTTGTTCAACTGAAGTGGTCCTACGGCATGACTCATCCAGCACATCAGCACTTTTCCCCCCGCTATTTGTTTGTCGGTCGGTCGAAAACCTGACCAATCTGCTCACCTCAGCACTACATACTGTACAAGCCACCAATTATACCCCCACGGCTGGAGAGCTGGCTGTAAGAATAGGCGCGACGTATCAGCCGATGATGTCGAAGCTGCAGCAGACTGTTGATAGTAGATCCAGAGGTGCTTTTTCACCAAAAACCCCATATGGAAGCCATCAGCGTGGCTGTGAGAACTGGGACCTTCCCTCTCCTCCTCCCCCACATTCTCCCCTCAGTCCTCTTTTGGGATGCAACACCGCAGCATAATCTGGGAGCTGATAAAGGCAGGCTCCCATTACATGATGCTAGGGCGGTGCGAGTCGTGAAATAAAGTCAATATTAGGCTCATTATTGCCTGACAATGAGGCTTCTTCTGATATAAGATTGAGCCTCCCACAGGAATCTGCTGATTCCATGAAGTAGCTACTGGAGCCACAACGAGACCTCTTGTTTTGCCATATGTCAAATGAACGGCAGTCTGAGTGGCAAAATTAAAGAAAGGGCTAGTCGTGGCAATTTTTTTCCACTTACCTGACAGAATCTGTGTAGTAAACCACCTCATACTCAAAGCTGGTTAACTGCTCTATTAAGTCTTGAAGCTAAAAACAATGGGTCTGGTTTCTCCCTTTAAATAATAGCATTTAATTTCAGGAATTTCACGAAGGAAGACAACAAGAGGTGAAGAAACAAAGCTATACTCTGTTCCAAACATAATCAATGTCAGGTCCTGCAAAGGTAAACACTTATGCAACCACTTACCCGAGTTCTGTGCAAGGGATTGTCAAAATTTGTTCCCTCGGGTGCCAGTAACAACCATCCTCCATATATAGGCTTTGCCTGGTGGGAGGAAAACAAACATATTGATTAACTGTTCAATTATGCACATTGTAACTCGCTGCAGATATAACTGCAAGCTACGAGTTTTGGAGGACACAGTTGCAGATGCTTTTGCACACGCTTATATTTTAGTTAAACTGCAGGAAGGTGTGCATTAGCCACTAGCTGCCTCAAGTTGACTGTAGGCTGCATTCTCCAGTTGGCTTTAATCCAGAGCACCATGCTGCCCTGGAAAAAAAAAAAAGAGGAGGAAAGGCTAACACACATGATTTTCCCTCTGATCCTCTAAGTGGGTGGACTGGTGGGTGGAGGGGGAAGCAAGAGGCAGAAGTTAGCAAGAAAAACAGTGGATGAGAAGCAGAAGAGAGACGCAGCGAGCGCACATCTTGGGAGCTTTTGTGGCTACGGATTTGCAATTCAAACTGAGAAATGCAAGTTGGCCTGGCAGTCTTTCTGAAATTGTTCTGGTACATACTTGAACTGTAGCCACTCTAGTAGTCAGCACTTGTTGGCCCGAGCCAAAATAAAGTCCCTGCATGACCGCTGCATGCTTATTATGTGTACAGGAGGACGGATTTCACTTGGTGTTTACACTCAAACCTTTACCTACACTTAAAGAGCTTAGCAAATTAAGTGCCTTACGTAATTTGATTGCACTCCAGAACAGTAGCCAGCGACTCGAGTCAAAAAGCGGTGACATTTACAGTCGCCCGGCACATCCGCGTCTCTCTATCAGGGGGTTTGATTACAGTCATAACTTCATCCTATGTAAGGCCGAGAATAATTCACCATAAAATCCTCTTTGACTGCATGAGGCGCAGCACATTTCTCAGCTGAGCGACTCTGTAAACAAAATGACATAACAGGACTTTTCATAAGTCGCAACCATAACCTCGGACTGTCAAGGGTTTGAACGGACTCGCAGGAGAAGCAGATATTTAGAGATGAAGTCAGTTGATAATGTGACTGAAAGAAAAAGGGTAGCAAAGGGAGGAGAATGAAGAGATGCTGAGAGATTTGCTGTTGAAAAGAGTTGAAAAGAAACACACAGTTTAGAAAAACGTCCCATCTCTCCTCACATGACCTGACGGCAGCCCGGATGGCAAGTTCCCCACTGAGACGGAGGAATAAGCGAGATGAATCTAGGTCATTTTTTACCCTTCACCGGTTCAGTGGTTAAACCGGAGTCATTTGAGTGTATTCGTGTGTGTTCATTTTGCAACGCGCCCCCCCAACCCCTTATAGCCCTCCCATCATAAAAGGACTATACTGCAGCGATAGCGTGGGCCTTTAAGGCGAGGCAAAAAGGAATGACAGAATGAGTTCTGGCTGAAAATATGCACAGAATGAGAATCACAGGCTTCTGTATCTACTTGTAGAGTGACTTTATAACAGTGAGTAACATGGTAAACCTGCAGTAAATGATAAGTGAGTCATGACAGGATAACGCTGGGGGCCAGTGGGTCAGACAGGTGAAAAAAAGTTAAGACAATTTGCATCCTAACAGTGTTTGGTCGCCGTGGAGACCCTAAGTGCAATGTATGAGTAGATACTCAGCTATCCTAGTCATGGTAATCCTAAGAGCTTCAGTAGAAGACAACCAGGCTTCTTCAGTTTCAAGTGACTGATGTGGAGTCCCAGGTGTTTATTCTCACCCCCCAAATCAGACAGCTAATGGTCCATTAGCAATCCAGGTCTCACGGGCCTTGAGGTGGTTGTAAAACTGCCAGGTGAGGGATGACTCAAAGTGAAAATGGAGGTGAAACTGTCTAGGGAGGGACCTCAAGACTGCATTGTAAGTACCTGATAAGTGGTGATATGGACTTCCTCCCTTTATCTACACCGATCAGGCATAACATTATGACCACCTGCCTAATATTGTGTTGGTCCCCCTTATGTGCTCAAAAATGCTCTGAACCAACGGGCATGGACAAGAGGACCTCTCAGGGTGTCCTATGGGGTCTGGCACCAGGACATTGACAGTGGATCTTTTGGGTACTCTGGCTTGTGCAGTGGGGCCTCTGTCAATCTAACTTGTTCCACTGCATCCTGTTGATGCTTGATCAGAATGGAGTCTAGGAAGTTTGGAGGTGAAATCAACATCTTGGGCCATTGTCATGTTCCTCAAGATGTTCCTGATTGTTTGATGTTTATGCCATGTGGTGGGGTGCATTTTCCTGCGGGGGTAGACCAGTGACATTTGGGATTTCCATTTGCATGAGGGAGTGTGCTTGTTCTGGGACAATGTTTATTTGGGTGTCTAAGTCTCATCAACACGGATGTTAAAATCCAATTCCATCAGAATACCACATAGTACCAATATGATCAATGTTATTCACTTCACCTGTCAGTGGTCATAATGTTGTGGCTGATCGGTGTAGATCCTCAGCTATCCTAGCCATGCTAATCCTAAGAGCTTCAGCAGAAGACAACCAGGTTTCTTCAGTTCAAAGTGACTGATGTGGAGTCCCAGGTGTTTATTATCAACCCCCAAATCACACGACTAATGGTCCATTAACAATCAAAGTCTCACAGGCCGCGAGGTGTGAATCATTGTAAAAAAAAAAAAAAGTGATAATGGAGGTTAAACTATCTAGGGAGGGACCTCAAGACTGCATTGTAAGTAACTGATAAGTGGTGATATGGACTACCTCCCTTTATCTATGTTAAACTAGACTAACCTGGGACAGTCAGGAGATATTTAGTCATCTTCTTCTAAAGCTCTTAGGGCAATGTCAGCAGAGTCTTCACACAGTGGCTGCAGAGGTATCAGTGTGGGTCATCATTGGGACAAACTGGCAGCCAGGTGACTCCTAACTTGTTATATTAAACAGCTTAGCAGTAGGGAATGTCCACAATATAGGTCAGCAGAGTTCAGCGTGACCCCATGATACCACTCTTAAGCTGCACTCCCTGCTGGACAGTGTGTACACAGTGGAATATATCCACTAACACACAACACTAAGGGGTGAACTTGAGTGTTAAGGTAATTAGTGCATTAGTGAAACTACACTAAGGGAAAATGCAACATGGAGGCATTATTATAGGGGTGTTATAGCAATTTTGAGAAAAAATGTAAATAAAAGCTACTGTGCTGCAGGGCATGGAGCTGGATGTGGGCCTGTTTCTGCATGAATTAAGGTCAATATGCGCCCTTGGGCTGGAAACTAATTATGTCCAATTAACCTAACCTTTGCACCTCATGGTTTATTGACACATGACTCAAACGATCTGACAGCTGGCTTTCTCTTTCCATAATATGCATGTAAATACAAGACCACAAGTATGAAACATAGAAAAGCTAAAAGAAAATAAAAAAATAAAGGTATTTGTTTACCTGATTTAAGTCCTCGTCGTTCAGCAAATGAGATTCTCTCGGCTTAAAGCAGTTCTGGCATTTACTCTTGTTGAAAATGTTGGCTTGAAATTTCCGACAGGCATTGTCTTTGAATGACATGGTTGTTAGAATAAAGAGGCGACACTTGATGACAGAAGAAAAAAAAAATCCCAAAAATCAGCTTTCAACTTGCTGATGTGTCTTTTTTTTCTGGATCGAACCAGAAAGTCCTGCGCAGTTCACCTGTCCGGAGTTTACCTGAGGCGGTGTTTGAACCTCTGCTTAGGTGATCTCTCTGATGGTCATCTCTCCTCCTCTAGCTAAACGCTCACCTGCTAACTTTCTCCCCACAGCCTTTCCGAGAAGTTGTCCGATCAAGTCGCGGACAGATGTGACGTTTCCTCCTAATCTCGTCCTCCGGCGGGGACTTTCGCAGGTGACACTCGGGGCCTGGAGCTCTCTGCAAAGGTCCCGTCAGCCTCCATGGGGCGGATCGGCTCTACCGAGGGAGGGAGTCCACTTTGGCCCCTCTCTGTGTCTCTATCTAACAAGTGATACCGCAGTCATCGCCGTTCAGTCGGACTCTTGTTTAAGGCCGAGCACCGTTATCCAACTTTACGAAGAGCCATCGACGAGGCTTGTCACGCTGCTGGATCCATCGGTTCCGTCCGTCGCAGCTCCGTCCCCCCTCCCCGGTTGGCTCCGGTACGCAGTCTGCGGTTGATGTTTTCGTCAAAATCCTCGTTCGGGCCGGACATCCAGACTGTGGAGAGGCGGGGCGGGGCTCAAGAGAGAGCGCAGCCCGGACCGACAGCTGCCTCGGCCAATCAGGTGTAGAGACACGCCCACATTAGAGGCACTGGCGTTAAGCGACCAATAGGAAGCTTCGGAGAGCTCCAGTGTTTTCCCTCAAGCTAGGTGGGCTTTAAAGAGCCCCTCATGACCAAAACTAACTTCCAGACACAACTCTAGTGTTGTTAGAATGTGCCTGAGCTCATGTTTATCACTTCAAGCTTTTCTATTGAAAGGAATTACCCTTATTTTTTTTAAACTACATTACTTAACTTTCTACATTATATATAATATTGGAGGGTCTAAGCCATGACAACCATATTAGTCTGGTAATATTTGTATTTTATATAATATAAAAGGATCGTAAATGCTGTATTTAAATTAATTTAAATTATAATATTGTGAATCTTAACCTTAACATTTGGTACATATCTACAATATAAAGTATTTAGGGTATAACCTTAATAACTAAATTGGTCAGAAAAGTTTGTATTTTATATATTATTCTAGGGTCTTAACCTTATTTTGTACATTTCCAGAATATATGTTAGTGTAACCTTTTAACCTTGATAACCACATTGTCAGCTAAATTTGTATTATGTATAATATTGTAAGTACTTAACTTTAATAGTTAATTTAATCTGGTAAATTTGTATTTTATATAATATTCTATTGTCTTAACTGGAATATTTAAGTTACATTAGGTAAGTTTACATAATAAACAATATTGTAGGATCTTAACCATGATATTTTTAATGAGTCGGG
>OMNN01050492.1:7407-48934 GCA_900302755.1 Chromis chromis
GTGTTTAAAACAGAATAAAACAAAGTTCACACCACAACCCATTATTTTTAGCAATCACTGACATTGACACTGGAAGGATCTAAGACAAAAATGTGAATTTTAGCAATATTAAAGCTACTATGTTAGCTTATTGTCCTACATAAATCACTCACTCTACTTAGATTGACATCACATTTCCCCTGGTCATCCACTAACTCCTTGCAGCAGCTCTGTTTAAATGCTAAAATTATCTATAATTATCTGCCATCCAACTCCAACATTAAATTATCAGCAACTACAATATTAATTAATCCAGACTGACAGCATATTCTGCACTTTTCCCCCACTATGGTACTAATTTTACTTCATGTATAAAATTAAAATTTCTTCATTTTCAAAAGTCTCATTTTTTAAAAATGTGGTCTTTGTATATTTCACACTAAGTCTAGACAACTTTAACTTTCCACAAACCACCAACTCTGAGAAAAACACTGAACACTGGTTGATCATTTAGCTCTCCTCTGAGAGCCTATTTACTCGTCAGGGAGCCTGTTTTTCACGTCTCTTCACATCTGCTTCTGATGGTAAAAGTAATCTAACATCTGACTGTCATTATTAAAACAAATATAATATGGAGCCGACTTAAAGGAAAGATCCAGCAGCAGAACACTAAATACAGGTGAGAGTTTACACACAATACAAACAGTAGATGCTGGTGCAGCTCTGAGACAGTAAACCTCATCTGAGCTCAGCAGCAACTTTTGATTAAATGTAAACAAAAGAATAAATGTGCTCTTCAGATATAAGTCCTGGAACAAATAGATAAAGATCAAGGATGAATATAGAAATGAATAAGAGCAGAGGACTGCTTGTTGTTAAAGCAAACTGAACTGTTGCCATAAAGCTGCAGTCCAAAGCCTGGGAATGGAAAAATCCAACTGTTGGACACAAGAATATAAGAAATGCTGCTACTGTGTAATAATACAATAATGAATGACAAACCTGGAAGCTGATGGTTGCAGGTTTGTCATGAATTATTCTACACTTTATCATCAGTGAATAAGCCAGTGAAAACATGAAAACTAACACTGTGTTCATCCATCTATCAAGACTTTCTCTACTCTGTAAATTAGTGCACAACTTCAAATATTTTATTTTTTTTACTAAAAAGATTCTGCAACTTCCTTCAACAGCTGGACTCTGTAGTTTAAAGCTAACGTTACTTACATAGGAGTAAATAGTGGATGTAGTAGGGAGTATTTTCAACTGTGGATGAATACACATTTGTTGTGTTATTTAATACTTGGGTTGGGACCATATATGTAGGTTTGATTTAACATAAACTACAATGCTGAGATTCTTAACAACAGATTTATTTAAAGGAATAATTCAACACTTTGGGAAATACAGATATTAGCCGCCCACTGATCAGCCACCAAATGAAAACACTTTAATTACAATACAGTGTTCTGCTGGGAAACCTGCTGTGTTCTGGCATTCATGTGACCTACATATTGCAATGTTCCTGATCAAGCACACCTCCCCCCTGGCATCAGCACCGCCCCCAACCAAACAATGTTCCCCACAACACCACAAAAACAGTTCGAGGACTGCGACCAAGAGCTGTTGAAGAAGCCTCCAATGCCCAGACATCCCAACCTGACTGATCATCCAAACAAACCAGTCCACAGAGGCCTCACTCTGCAACTCACATGACCTAAAGCAGGGGTTCCCAATCCTGGTCCTCGAGGGCCACTATCCTGCATGTTTTAGATGTCTCCCTCTTCCAACACACCTGATTCAAATGATCAGGATCGTTATCAGGCTTCTGCAGAGCTTGATGATGAGCTGATCATTTGAATCAGGTGTGTTGGAAGAGGGAGACATCTAAAACATGCCGGACATGGGCCCTCAAGGACCAGGAGCGCCCACCCCTGACCTAAAGGATGTTCTGGGACCAGACAACCAAGGACTCTCCCAGAACTCCTGCATCCGTCCCTCAACATATCCAAGCTGTTCTGGTGGCACCAAGAGGACCTACACAATGTTCAGCAGGTGGTTTAAATATGATACTGGAGCCAAGTATTCTGCCTCTGTCCACTTCTGAAGCACATCAGATCTGATCAGTTTAAAGAAAAGTAAAAAAACAGCTGTGCTTTGATGGCGAACTATGTGTTTATTGGACACACAAAGTATGCAGCAAAAGTCTAACAAACTGTCTGAAGACTCAGTGCTACGTTTCTAATCTGTCAGCAAGAGATAGGATTATTTTCCAAAATGTCACAGTGCTCCTGTAATAGTTCTTGAATAACAACAGTCTCATCTCTAATAACTAGAAGGACAGTTTCATTGCATTCACACTGAATTCACACTCAAAACAGAAGTTTCCCACAAAAAGACTGAAAAAGAAAACTACAATTCCAAATCAGTCACTTAGAAAATGTTCTGTTCTTCACAATAAGAAGGATTCCACTTCAGTGAATCTGGGACAAATCAATCAGTCTGAGCTAAAATTACTGTCAGGAGTAAAAGTTCTAATAATAATCATAAAGAAACTTGAACACATGAACTGGTTTCTGCTTCACACACAGATGTTGTTTGTGTTGAGAAACGCCTCCTCCTGTCTTTCCCAGAATCCCTTGTTGTTCCTCCCAGCATGCTGTAGGTCGCTGGAGGAGGAGGAGGAGCTAAAATGTCAGAGGTCACCTGACAACAAATGTTTGATCTCTTTTCCTTCTTCATGTCCAGATATCATCTACAGATGATTCTCAGTATCCATCTGCTCAGCAGAGATCAGGTTTAGGATGTGGACGTGCTTCTGAACACCAACTCTAGTTTCCTCCTGGGATGAAATACTTTCACAGGTTCTCAATAAAACACTTCTGTCTTGATACGACTGCAGCGACTAATTCTACTGTCGCTGAAAGTGGCTCTTTTTAAAGGCCACTAAAGGCTATTTCTAACACTATACTTTATTTTCCATCATTTACAGTTCAGTTTGGTTAATGACCTCCCAAAATGGGCACAAACTAATGAGCATCTAAACGTGGATACAGTCTCTTAGAAATGTTTTCAGTATAAAAACATATTAATATGATACATTATTGACATTTAATGCTAATTTTCCTGTCCTCTTCCTCTTCAACGAGGTCAAAGGTCAGTCATCTGGCTTAAAGAGTAAACCTCTTAAATCAATTTCCTTTTGATTCGGTGGATTTTATTAAAATTTTTCTTCTTGAGTTCAAAGATTCATCCTTCTAAAAATAAATCTTTAGCTCCATCTAATGGCCAGTATTGGAAATTACACATGTGAATGATTTTAGCCTCTTGCTCTCTATAGACCAAAGACTTTTAATTCTATAGTCATCACATTGACACAGATGGACTTTCTTTTCTCTGCTACTAAAAATAAATTCTGCTTCTTGGACGGTTGTTGCACATCAGCATCACAGTGTGTGAATGTGACATAACCGAGTTCTTCCTGTGCAAAGATTAAACAAACTGTCAGCAGCTCTCTTAGTTCAGACATGTGATCTAATACAGCAGCAGAGGAGGTTCTGTCTCCAACAGCTGCAGTAAATAAAGGAAGGTGAACAACAGAGGAATTAGTCTCTAAAAGTCACTCTGTTTAAACAACACAGCTACAGTCGACTGTCTGCTTCCACTAAAACCACTCTGAGAGTCAGAACAACTCCTGGAGGCATTTCAACCACATAACTTCAGCTTTGCACCAGCATGTAAAAATGTAACATACATAAGAGTCTGCAGTCTGATTCAAGGATGTGTTCCTCTGAGGATGATCATGTCAGGGTTCTTCAGAGCTACAGTGCTGTATAGATATGGGTAAAGAAAGATTCTTAACTTGCAACCAGGCTGATTGATGTCCTCTTAGCAACCCTGTGGTCTGTGACAATCCTCTGCAGCTTCCACACTGAAACCCAATCTGAGGACAAAGAGCAGCACAGTGATTCCTGATGCAGTCATCTCACCAACAGCTGCAGGATGACTGCATGGAGCAGAATGTCAGAGGACCAGCAGCCTTAAATGGAGCCTTCAAATCACCCCCAGATTCATTTATCACATCCTTTACTGATGTGTGCTTGTTAGTGTCAATCAGTTTTACCTATTTAATACTAAAATTACTCAAGAAACACTCATCTCTTGACTGCTTTAAAAGTTTGGAGTAGTTTTGTGTCCATCACAAAGGTTTAAAGCTATGAGAGCTGCACTGAAGGTGGAATATCGTGGCGACAGCTTTCAGAGTGCATCATCGGCTTCAGCCGTCCCAAACACTTGACTGGAAGCGATAACAGAGAGCTGCTGTCTGAGAATGCAGGAAATAAGCATCAGCGCCAGATTCAGATCTGTAGAAGTGGTGGACCAATTTAACTTCAGGAGGAAATACAAATACAAAGCCTTCGTGTCCATCTATTGTTCAGCTCTAATACACTACACACATCCAAATAATCTAGAGGTCTTACAGTCATTGGCTAAAACTAAGAACGTGTCACTGACGTTTTTATACACACAATGCAAATAGAATTCACACAGTTTCGATGTCCTCTGAGTTAAAACACTCAAACTTTATACAAACTGGCCTAATGAGCTAATAATATTGAGGAAAAATGTAAATTATAAACTCTGAAAGTCCAAAACTGCCACAGATGATCTTTTCTGGAGTCCTGTATCATCTAAGTATTCATATATTTTTTAATTCTGCAGCTCCCTGCACAGACCTGCATAAAGCAGCTGAATTAAAACAGGGTTTTTTCAGCTTTTCATCATTTTAAATGCAGATGTGACAATAAAATAGTTTCCTGACACCCTGAGAGTGAAGATTTCACTGAGAAGATCAGAATGACCTTAAATGCCTCCAACACTTGGACAATCTTTTCCTTATCAGGGAGGCATTTATCACTTAGAAACATGCCAGTGATCTGCTGCTGTCTGCTCTGCTTGGTTTTACCTTCTTGTCTTTAAAACACAAACTAGCATCAATACAAACTCATTTTACTACTAATTTGGGAAAAGCCTTCATGGAATAAACACAGTTAGATGCACAGCTGCACCTATAAGGTAACAGCGTTTGTACTGAATTGAAAAGTCATAAATGTAGATTTTCTTGAACAGCATTTTGTTTGTTCCTGTTTGTTCTTCCAGTCACTGCTGAATATAAACCATTTCTCAGTACTGACCAGACAATAATGGTCTATTTCTGGGTCAGCGTGACTCCGGAGCAGCTGAGGTGTCCTTTCTCTTCGGAGGTTTTACTCAGGATCTGTGTTGAGCTGAGTGATCCGTGGCAGAGCTTGGCCTCCCCTCTATCTTTAGTGAATGGAGACTTTATCTGAACCACCGTCATCCAAGCTGCTGGTATTTTTAGGGGTCGGCAGCAGCTGCGAAAGCATTTAATGCCCCCCATCCTCCATTCCAGCTCCTCTTTCACTCTTCAGTTCCTGAGACACTATCAGAGCTGATGCATGAACCAACGTGGTCATTTTCCTTCTGCCACCTGTAACTGGACACAAAACTAAAGGGTCACAAGAAATAACCTGGTGAATATGGAAGAGCTGGTTGTTCCTCGCCTGCCTCACACTCAGTGACCAGAAGTCGCATCAAATGTGAACCAGAATCCAGAAACAACAAACCAGGAAGAGGCTGACGAGTCTCACAGAGCTTCAGGAGACAACAGACCAAACATCAGCCAGAATTTAAAGAAGAACCAGAGCTCATCAGATGCATCATTTTTACCTTAATACCACAACAGTGACAGGATGCTTTAAAGAGATCAACTCCTAAAGAGACTGGTGAGTTTATTCTTTCACTGAATGGATCAAGTAAGAAACTGGTCAGTTTTTCATTTTACAAGCTGCACTCATTTAAGCAGCATCATTTCCCTCCATGTGCCACAGAAAGCTTAGTGAGTAGCTGAGCACATGTGATCCATGCTGTTGGAGGATGTTCTCTATGGTGCCGTGTCACAAAGTAGCGATGGTTGCAATCCTTAATGCCGAAGCAAAGCTGCTGACGGCATGAAGGAAAGTAATGAAAGGAGACTAAACGTTTTCCAGTTTCTGCTACAAGAACAATGTTTTCATTAACTGTGTTGCTGCAAGACCTCAAAGTTGTCAACAACTTGGCAACTATGCAACAATTCAAGAACAAATAAAACAGGAATCAGGATCCATCACACATGTATTTATGGGTCAGTTTTGTCCCAGTTAGTGGCTGCAGCAGGGTTAGTGGTCTCTGACAGATGGTCTCCAGAGTCTTTTTTTGGACAGACTACTTTATAAATACACTCTTAAATGAGCTACAGCACCAGCTGAGAGACAAGCAGAGGGTTTGCTGAAAACCCACTTCAGGAAACCACGAAACATGGAAGACAAACAAGTTGAGTTTTGAATGACTTCAGCCAGATTCCTGATTATAATATTAATATAATTATCTAGATTCAGTCGGTTCCTGCCAGCAGAATAGTTTCTATCTTAAGATTGTGATTTGTGTCAAATGAACTGAACAAGTTCAACAAAGATTTTTCTGTGTTTCCAACTAAAATGTACTTTTCCTTCATCTTACAGCTCCTTCACCAAATAAGAGGCATATTTTCAGAATTCCCAAAGCAAAAGAAACGTCTTCATCCAAACTAGACCAAAGGAGACATAACCATGGATATCTTCGGTGGTGCTCCTCGTGTTCTGGGCTACCCTCGGCCTGTTCTGGCACAATGTGGAACAGATGCAACGCTGAAGTGCCAGATCGGTGGGGACCCTCGTCCAGATGTGATCTGGGAACGTAAAAACGTCCAGATCCTGTCTGAAGGACGCTACCAGCTCTCCGAGGAAGGGAAATTTTACTTGCTGACCATTACTGGAGTGACCCAGCAGGATGCCGGCCAGTACATCTGCAAGGCCAGGAATAGCATTGGTGAAACCTATGCAGCAGCTTCGCTCAAAGTGGAAGGAGAGAACCAGGAACAGGACGCAGACCTAAGGCAGTCAGGGGTCAATGGTGTGAAGCAACCAATGAAAGAAAATGGAGAATGTGGAGGACAGCTAAATGGCTTCTGCACTGTGCAAAATGGTGAGAACAGGAAAGAAAATGGGCAGGAAACGAACGGAGAGCACAAGTGGAATGGAAAGTTAAGTGAAAAACAAGAGGAGGTTGATTTAACATCTGATGACAAACCAAGGTTCCTCATCAAACCATTGTCTCTGCGGGTGGATCGGGGGGAAGATGCTGCTTTCTCCTGTAAAATCTGGGGGACGCCTTTACCTGAGGTCACCTGGGAGAAGGATGGGAAGAAGCTGAATGACATCTTCGAGAGTTCACACTACAGTGTGAGCAACCAAGATGGTGGCTGGTTCCAGCTGAAGGTCTACAGAACGCGCATGCCGGACAAAGGCGTCTACACCTGCAAAGCCATCAACTGCCACGGAGAGGCCTTGGCCGGTGCCGTCCTCCTGGTCGAGCCGGTACCAGAGCGAGAGGACAATAAGATGTCCTCCAACGGTCACACCAACAGCCAGTGGTCACCCAAGCACCGGGCTGGACGGCTTGGTTTGTCCAGGGTCACCGAGGAGCTACCTGTCAACGCTTCCAAAGTCAAGAAGTTTGCAGTCGCCGAGGGGAAGCACGCTAAATTTCGCTGCTTTGTGACAGGGAAGCCGAAACCTGAGATCATTTGGAAGAAAGACGGGGTTCCCCTGGAGCCCGACAGACGTCACCTGATATTTGAGGACAGAGAGGGCTACTACACGCTGAAGGTTCTCTACTGTAAAGTCCAGGATACTGGACTGTATGTGTGCGCTGCATCCAACACTCTGGGAAACACCCTGAGTGCTGTTCACCTGACTGTCAAAGGTAGGAGGCCACCTGGTTTCAATAAAAACTGCTTCCTCACTCAATTCATACAGAACAAAATGACCTGTGACACCATTTCTAAATTCATTATTGGAGGATAAACAAATCCAAGTATGATGATTTCCTGTAACCTTGGACACCATAAATCACTGCAGTCCTGCCTACAGTAATAAACAACACAACCTCACATAATCATCTGAACAACATCAAAATCTATGTGATCATCAGCATCACTTTAGAATACATGAATCACTGTGTCACTGATCTCCAACCACATCCATAAAACATTAGGTCAGAAGCTGCAGCTAACTGCTCAGAGTGCATAGCTGAAATACATGACATCACCATCAAGTGGTTAATCACTTTGTCCTGATCCCTTCTCAATGGTCAGATAACTCTGTGGGTCACATAGCTTCTCATATACATTGTTCTGTATTGTTCCAGCTGCCTCCATCATAAGAGTCAGTTTAGCCTCGGGGTCAACATGCCAGACCTTCATTTACAGATAATATGTTGTAGCATGACAGCAACCGAGCACCGCTTTTTTTTTTTTTTTTAAAACAGCAGGAGGAGAGAATTAAGCAAACTACAATTTTGCAATGAAATGAAAATATGCAATTATTTGAAGTAGTTTAAGGTCAAATACTTGTTATTTTCCAACAAATAAAACATAAAAATGACACATTCTGCACTTCCATTATCAGGAGTGACAGTTTTCAGCTGGTTTCAGTTTCAGTTTCACAGTTTCTAAGTAATTTTTCCTGCTGCCAGGACACTGAACCTGGACCAAACTGCTGAAGCTGGTTTAGTTAGCTGCAAAAATAAACTGAAATCACCTAAATCTGCTGTAACACTGCAACAGAGCTTCTCTTTGGATTTTAAATCTCCATCAATCTCTGTAGATGTATCATGCTGCATATATATGTTTTTGGCAGTCTAAACCGTGACTGAAATCTACAAATGTTAGTTAAACTTGTTCTGTAACTTACCTTCTTCAGGCCCAGCTGTACGGTTCAGGCGTCCATTGAAAGATGTGGAGGTAAAGGAGAGGGATGTGGCTGTGTTGGAGTGTGAGGTTCCTGATGAGTCGCTGCCGGCTGCCTGGTACCTGGAGGACCAGAGGCTGATGCCCAGCAGCAAATATGGGATGGAGCAGAGAGGAACCAAACGAAGACTCACTATCCATGACGTCGGGACAGATGATGATGGAGTTTACCTCTGTGAGATGCCTGATGGTGCAAAGAGCATCGCCGAGCTGTCGGTTAAAGGTCAGTTCAATGTGTAAATAAGTGGATTTTATCATGTGCAATAAGAGGAAGACTTTACAGAGAAGTTCTATACTGGCTGACATGTTTTTATACTTACAGGAACTATAGTTCGTAAACTTCCTCGGAAGCTGGAGGTCCTGGAGGGTGAGAATGCAGCCTTCTGCGTGGAGGTGGAGAGCGACGACATGGAGGTCCACTGGTTCAAAGACGGTTTAAAGCTACACGAGACGCACCAAACCATCCTCAAGTCTTTTGGCAAAACTCACATCCTGGTCTTTGTCAACGTGGCCTATCACGACTCAGGGGTGGTGACATTTGTCGCGGGAAGATCCAAGACTTCATCACGCCTCAAGGTCAAAGGTATATTTCAGATTGTTGCAGTTTCCTAAAGGTTTTAAAGTTGTTTCTGAGATTTAAGAACTGATCATTGGATTTAGACAGCTGTGCTACCCACAGGAACATTTGTGACAAACGTACAGAAAGCAAGAAACAGGCAATTATCAAGACCTCTTAGTGACATTTTGTAGATTCAAACTTGTTAGACTCACATATTCCATCATTAATGCATCACTACAGCTGCTACCACTAATTAAACATCACTTCCATCTTTAAGCCACCAGACACTGTCCTCCTATCTGTCCTGTGGGAGTTAAAATGGATGTAGATCGGCCCAACAGCGCTCTGCTCACCTGGGTTCCTGCCCCAAACAGCCAGACCTCCACTCGCTCCGTCTTTGTGCTGGAGAGGCAAGAAGTGGGATCCCAGGAGTGGCAGAAGTGTTTCACCTCGGAGACGTCCACCTCGGCCGAGGTAACGAGCGACAGCGTTCCCTGCGAAGGAGACTATCGCTTCAGAGTCTGCTGCATCAACAAGTATGGAAGAAGTGGCCACGTGGAGTTTCCCAAAGTGGTCCATCTGGGTGAGGAACACTGTGAAGTAGAATTATACGTAAAGATTTGTTGTCTGCAAAGACTGTCCTGAAACACACTGAGTCAAATGGTGAAACCAGGATTTAAAAGTCAATTTTCAGTACCTGACTAAAATGTCAAATTGACATTTTCAGTATGTTTGCTGCCCACAAGTGCATTTCCATACTATAATGTGACTTTCATTGGATTGTACTGATTCAAAACCAAAACTGCTTTGGAAATCTACAGCAATGATATAAAAAAAACACAGATTTTCTACTTTTTCTATTTTCTTTAGTCCCTGGACCAAAGATTCGCAGTCGCCTCCAAGGATGTGAGGTGGAGGAAGGAGAAGACGCTCGCTTCTTCATTGAACTGTCGGCCACAATGGTTGGAACCTGGTTTTTAAACAGCGCCCAGCTTCAGCGCGGTGGACGATATTCAGTGCAACAGACCCAAACAAAACACTCACTGGTGATCCATGAGGCTCACACAGCAGAGGACACAGCAGAGGTCACGTTCATCGCCAACGGAGTCCGAGATTCAGCTGTGCTCAGAGTCAAACGTAAAGATCTGTTATTTTCGTTATATTTAGCATTATGGATGCTTTTCTTTGGACTTCACCTGTTGTATGTGTTTCTATTTTGCAGCTGCTGTAGTCAAATTCCATCCTCAGTCGGAGTTGGACAGCAACAAGAAGGTGGAGGCAGGTGAAGCCATTGTTCTGTACTGTGAAGTCTCCCACCCTTTTGCTAAAGTGTCCTGGTGCAAAGATGGGAAGGAGCTCCAGGTGACCGAAGGTCTCAACATCCAGTCAGATGGGAATATGAGAAGGATTGTAATCCAGTCTGCTGATGCTTCTCACTCTGGAGTTTACACGTGTGAAACTTCAGGAGATGCCATCAAATTCACTGTGGATGTTGCAGGTAAATTTTACGTCTCTGTTAAAGTTCACACTGTTTAACTACAGATAAATGCATAAATCACTTTAATCAAAACACTTTTTAGTCAGACAACAGGCATTTAATGACCTTTTAATAGTTTTCATAAAGAATTAGTATTGTATTAATTTAAACCTCTAAAATGCACTTAGCTAATTTTTATACCTGTAACTTTTGCTGCCTCTTGCCCAGGACTCCCTTGAAAAAGAGGTTTTAATTCTCAATGGGACTTTCCTGGTTAAATAAAGGTTAAATAAATACCATGAAGTTAATAATACATTTTCAATTAAGAACTTAAGCTCTGTGATTGTGGCTCTAATTGATTTGTACTTGTTGTCCAACAAACTCAAAACAGTGTTTGTTATAGGAAATAGTTTGTTCACAGCTGAAAACCAACTGTGATTTCATGGTTTAATGATTTAAAATGATTTAACAGAATCTTACTAAATTTTCAAGAGGCAGCTTCATACAGTACCTTGTGTTCCAGTAGTTGTGCAGTAGTTCATCCTTCTGTTTGTTTCAGGTCCTCCAGTGGAGTTCAGTCCAGTCCCAGAGGATGAGCTCCATAAGTCCAGCATGGAGCTGGACCCAGTGGTGCTACTCTGCCACGTCTCCAGAGAGGATGCTGATGTTGTTTGGTAAGAGAATGAAGAGAGACTCCGGTTTAGAAAAGCGAATATGAGCTGGTGCTTTTACTACTGCACAGTTTTGAAACTTTATTTGTTCCTGTTACTTTTACATGCAATATCACTATAAAATTACTCAAAAACAACAATCTCTCTATTGGAATATGAACTACTGAATCAGACTTTGTATTCTGGTAAAGATATAACCAGAGGAAGTTAATTGTGTGTTGCTATGTGTTTATAGTGTGTAACTACCTCATAACTGGGTTGTTCTACTTAAACATTCACTTTTATATGGTTTTACATCTAGTATGTTATTTGAGACCTTGTTTTTTTACAGTTGTTTGTGTATCCCAGGTATAAGGACGGCTGTGAGATCCAGCCCAGCGACAACATCACCCTGCAGGCTGAGGGAACCATGAGGAGGTTGATCATCCGCTCTGCAGAAACCTCAGATGCTGGAATTTACATTTGCCAAGCAGGAAACAACAGCATGGAGTTCAACGTTAATGTCAGAGGTGAGCTGAGCTTTCTGGCTCGTGTTGGTCCAAGAAAGTGCAAAGCATCTATTTTAATTTATAACAATTAAACGTGGTATTTCTACAAACACATGAGTCACATTACAGATCTTATTTTTTATCCTGTAAATACAGAACCTCCAGTGATGATTGTGGAGCCTCAGGATGATGTGGTGATGGAGAGCTACATCTCAGAGGAGATACAGCTGCAGTGTGAGTTGTCTCGTTCCAGTGGGAAGGTTCGCTGGTTCAAGGATGGTCAGCAGGTGGAGGACAGCGACAACATCCAGCTGATATCAGAAGGTCCTTACAGGAGGTTGACAATCGTCTGCGGTTCGGTGGAGGATGGTGGAGAATACGTCTGTGAAACTGATGGAGACTCCGTCTTTTTCCAGCTTACTGTTACAGGTAACACTTCAGTGCTACTTTTGATTATAATATACATCTAATACAAGTAATATAAATGGCTCATGTTAAATATGCTTTTTCCACTCCAGAGCCAGCAGTAAGAATCATTTATCCCAGTGAATCAGAGCTGGAAGTGACCCGCTTGGCTTCAGAGAGGCTGGAGCTCAGCTGTGAGATCTCCCAGGCGGATGTTCCAGTCCGGTGGTACAGAGATAGTGTGGAGGTGGAAGAGTGTCCTAACCTAATCCTTGAGGTGGATGGAGTTCACCGCCGGCTGGTTATACCCTTAACCACTGTGCAGGATGCAGGAGAGTATGTATGCAACACTGAGGATGATGCTGTGGCCTTCCTGGTGACTATTACAGGTAAACAGGAGGATCTTCAGCATTACTATCTTGATAAATGGAAACTTCATAAATGGATCGTTTTTCATTACTTTACTCTTCCTTTTTCACTTAGAGCCACCAGTGACGCTTACTCGTCCTGAAAACACACCTGACAAACTCCAGAGTATTGCTGGCAAACCAATCGTCCTGGAGATCAAAGTGTCCCGACCCACTGCAGAAGTCACTTGGTGGCTAAATGGTAGAGAAACACAGCAAAGCAGTAATATCACCATCACAGAGGATGGACTCATCCGCCGACTGACCATCCACGATCCCACTCCAGAGGATTCTGGGAAATACACTTGTGATGCTGTCGATGATAAAATTGATTTCCAGGTCAACGTTTCAGGTAAGAGGCAAAAGTTGGCTTTGGAGGCATTGTCTGGCCAAGAAAGTTATTTTAAAGACCTAATTCTGCCTTCTCAGAGCCACCAGTGAAGATCCTAAGAAAGTCAGAGATCAAGACAAACCTAAAGTTCCTGATTTCTGACGACATCGTGCTGGAGTGTGAGCTCTCCAGAGCTAATGCTTCTGCCAAATGGTACAAGGATGGTAGTCGTATTGAGGGAGATGAAAGGTTCTGTGAAGAGGAGGAAGGTGCTTTCCGCTCGCTGGTCATCCTCAACGCTGAACTCGAGGACTTAGGAGAGTATTTCATGGATGTTGGCGACGACAGTATCAGCTTCCAGGTTACAGTAGAAGGTAAAACTCAGTTTGTTGATTTTACTGTTAAAAGGTGAAAGAAAACTTGAATAAATCAACGTTTTCTCCTTCTTAGAGCCTCCAGTGACCATTGTAGGAAACTCAAGTGACCCTGACTACCAGGAGATGGTGGCTGGTGATGACCTGATCCTTGCCTGTGAGGTCTCCCGGCCCAGCGCCCTGGTCCAGTGGTTCTGTAATGACAAGCTGCTCACTAATGACTCCAGAACCTATATCGAGAGCTACGGCACTCTGAGGAAAATCATCATCTCAGGTGTCCAGTCTTCAGACTCTGGAAAGTATGTTTGTGATGCTGTGGATGACAAGATGATCAGCATCGTCCGGATTCAAGGTACAAACCCAGAATGTAGGAATGAGAAAGAGTCTGATCATAAAGGTTTCTAATCTTTGGCTGTTCTTCTTCTTAAAGATCCTCCAGTTACATTTGTAAACAAGGAGGAAGACATTGTGGTAACGGGTTATGAAGCAGAGAGTGTGACGTTGACTAGCTATGTGTCCAAGGAAAGTTCTCTGGTGCGATGGATGAAAGACTGGACAGCTGTCGAAGGCGAACGCTTTAAATCACTAATGGAGGGCCATAAACGCACCTTGACCATCGAGCCTCTGAGGCGGTCTGATGCCGGCGAGTACACCTGCGATGTCAACACAGACCAGATCCACTTCAGCCTACTGGTGAAAGGTTCAGTTTCATCGTTTATATCCAACAGCATTGTAGGATACTGTCTGTGTGGCCTAAAATGTTCTATAAACCCTAATCTTCTGTATTATAGAAATGAGAATTAAGTTCATGAGGCCCCTTCAGGATACTGTGGCTCATGCTGACAGTATGGTGACCCTTCGCTGTGAGGTGTGCAAACCAAAAGCAGATGTCCAGTGGCTGAAGAACGGCATAGAAATGGTTCCAAGCAGGAGGTTCACAATTCGGGCAGATGGAGTCGAGCGAAGCTTGACCATCCACCGTTTAACACGAGAGGATACAGGAGAGTACGCCTGTGAGTCCAGAGATGACCGGACCGTTGCCAAACTGAGAGTCGAGTGTAAGTAGATTTGGAGTCAGACTTTGTCTCTTGTCTTACATGAGGCAGCAGCTTCATGAGCTTCCTTCTGTCTCCTCAGTGCCTCGAGTGGTTGAGTTCCTCACTGAGCTCCACAACACGACTGTGCTAGAAGGGGAAGATGCCACCTTCAAGTGTGTCGTTTCTCCTGATGACGTCCAGCTGGTCTGGCTCATGGACAATGAGCCTGTTACCATGGGAGATCGTTTCCAGGCAACCCAGAACGGCCTGTGCCACACCTTGCTGATTAAAAAGTGCCAGATGTTGGACTGTTCAAAGATTACCGCAGAGGCTGAGGGAAAAATGAGCAAAGCTATTCTCAAAGTTCAGGGTAAGATCATTTATCCAAGTGAAAAGAGACCATAAAGACCAGCAGTTCACGGTAACCTTTATATCTGACTCTCCTTATTATGTTCAGAGGCTCAGGTCATGTTCACTAAGAGAATGGAGGCCGTTATGGCGGAGGAGTTTGGTGACGCCACCATGGAGACAGAGATCAGCCTGGAGACAGGGGAGGTCCAGTGGATGAGGCAGGGGGTGGTCATCCAGTCCGGCCCTCGACACACTGTGGCCCAGAATGGCTGTAAACGCAGCCTGACCATCCACAACCTGACCATGTCGGACCGGGGAACCTACCGCTGCGAGACGCTTCACGACCGGACGCAGGTCAAACTCAACGTAGACCGTAAGTGGTCTGCTATGGGTTGTAGAAGATATGTTTCAAGGTTCTAAGGCTTAACCTGTAGCCAAACCTGAATCCACACACATTCTAGGGTTGCAACTAGGGACATGCCAAGCCAATGTCAAGGATCATGATCAGGACCAATCGTACCATTCTTTAAGTTATCCACTGGCACATCTGTGTCAGTTGCACCAGAATGCATCATGTAAAAAGTTCTGGCCAGTCTTTGTCATGGTGCTTGTTGCTTGCTAAACTGCCACAATGCTCTCTGCTTGCTAACATGAACTGAGAGACCCACTACAGTGCTAAACAGTAAGAGGTTCCACCTGGTGGTGCAACCAGGTACTACAGCTAATCTACAACATGCTTTTTCTAGAGAATACAGGATTTTGACGTCTCTTAAGGTTTGTGGAGCAGATGCAGGAATGCAGTATTTTTCTGAATGCATTTCAAAGCTGTTCAGTTGTAAAGCATGTACACTGGATTGATTTTAATCATTTTAATGTACTTGAAGTGTCTATTATTTAGGAAAATGCTATCTGATTATGAGCAGACACTAAATAATAAATAACTTGGATCAGATTGGAGGCAAAAAAACTTCTCTCTGGTCATATCTAGTTGCAACTAATGATTACTATGATTACTTTGATTTAATCTATTAATGCAATTGTATATGAACCGATTTATTCTTTACTGTACCAAATGTCAAGAAATACTAGCTGGGACACTACTTTAGGGGTTTCACCATCATACCTGCTCAATGCATGTTCAAAGACCGGCCATAAATGCAAAATTAATATTTTTTTAATGTGTTATTCTTTCCTCATAAAGTGCCTCTAATTGGCTCCATACTCTACAAGTTTTTATTGGTGCCAATCAGCCTGTTAGGGTGAAAAATAAAGGTTTTATTGTTTGGTGGATTATCGGGACTGCCCCGTTTCTTTCCAACATAAAAACCAAAAGATCCTGCAACTAACAGTGATATAGAAGAGGTGAAAGCAGCTCTGAAACCAACACTACAAGCCAAACACTATTTTCCAGCACTTACTCATTTTGAGACTTTTCCAAGCAAGACAATTATAACAAGCAGGAGTTATTCAGATGCGAGTGTATGGCATTGATCTGTGTCTGGCATCTGATCTGACAGATGGGGTCTGGCCAAGAGAGGAACAGTACATACTGAAAGTGTGTTTCACAGTCTGTCAGTGTAAAAAGGACTAAGAATAGCTGGGCTAGACCTGGAAGTGTGAAAAGGTTTTTGAAACACAGCCATACTCTTATACAATACTGTACTGAGTGACACTGTGACAATGAACTGCAGCAGTAGGTGTTGTTTCTGTAATGCGATAAACTGAGCTATGTCTATATTTAAACCACCTTTTGTTGTCCTTGAAACACATTGTTGTTTTAAAGTACAGTGGACACGTTAGATGTGCCTTAAAGCATTAGAACTGTTATTAAAATGTACATACCACCTCAATTTACTGAGCGCCCCACACCAAACCATCTTCAGTTAGTGTTGAATATTGATTGAGTTGAAAATCTGGGCTCATAGCTAACATTAGCTATTGAGTTAAATATTCTTAAAGAAGATGGGTCTTTACTCCAATCTGTGGATCAATGTTTGAAGCCATAACCTGAGAAATAATGTAGCTGGAGTCCTGAAATTTTACAGGTTCATTGATATGTTCACCTGGTCTTTAATGGTAAAACCTGCTTTGACAGAGTAATACAAACCAGTTATGTGATAGTGCAGAGCTGGTCAAAACATGTCCATGTTTCTGTCTACTCTGATAATCCAATTTTCTAATGGAACCACTTTTCATTAGATGATTTGAAGCACTATGTTTTTTAAAACCTTGATTTTTCTTTTAGTCTAGTAACAATATTATAGAACTCTGGACACTATTTTAGTGATTTCACCAGCAGACCTGCTCAATGATTGTTCAAATAGTGGCCATTTTTCTTATAAAGTGCCCCTGACTGGCTCCACACTCTACATTATTAAAGCTCCTATTGGTGCCAGTCACAGGGAAAAAAACAGCCTCTTAGAGTGAAAAATAAAGGTCTTATGGTTGGTGTAATATCAGAGTAGACAGAAATGCAGAGATGTTTTGACCAAATCTGCACCAACTGGTTTGTATGATTCTATCAAAGCAGGTTTTACCATTAAAGACCAGATGAACATATTAATGAACCTGTAAATTTCAGGACTGCATCTACATTATTTCTCAGGTTATGTCTTCAAACACTGATCCACAGATTGGTGGAAGAAAACGATGCTAAAATCAACATGACCCACCTTTTTAAGGATATTTAACGCATAAACTAATGTCAGCTATGAGCCCAGATTATCAATAATCAACCCTTAAAAAAAATCCGGTCAGGATTAACTTGTTTTTTAATTTGTTGAATTGAGGTGGAATTACCCATATAATTAATACACAGTTTAAAAATGTTGCATTCTTAAAATTGCACAGTTTTTTAAAAACATTCTCTCACTACTCTTCTAACCTTTACCTGATGTATTCCAGCCCGTAAAATCTCCATCAACAAAGGCCTGACTGACCAAGAGACCTTTGAACGAGAGACGGCCTCCTTCGAGGTGGAGCTCTCCCACACCGATGTGGAGGGCGTCTGGCAGAAGGACGGCATCCGGGTGAAGCCCAACAACCAGTGGAGGGTCAGCACCACCGGCCGGGTCCACGGCCTCACCCTGTCCAGCCTCACCCTGGAGGACACCGGAACCATCGTGTTCTCAGCTGAAGGGGTGCGCACCACAGCGAGGCTCACAGTTAAAGGTAAAAAAAAGTCAAGTTTGGGAGAGTTTGACTTTAAATTCCCTCAGTAAGTGTTTGTAATTGTAGACTTTGCATTGAAAAACCAAAAAAGGTGATGAAGATGTCCAAAGACACTCGTAAACACCTGATTAATTTAGGTTATGAAGGTTGAAAGCCCTCTTAAAGACATTTCTAGGAGATTAAAAATGTGTTGTGTTGTAATTTAACCACCAATGTACCATCACAGGACTGTAAACCTTTACTAGTTGAGGTTCTGATCTGTGTTGTTGAATGGACAGAGACACCGGTGTCCATCCTGAAACAACTGGCTGATGTTCGTGTGGAGGAGGAGCTTCCTGCCACTCTGGAGTGTGAATTCTCCAGACAAAATGTTGAAGTCAGATGGCTCAAGGTAAAAAGAAAGAGAGCCACAGTTTAACGGGTGTATAATAAAATAAAGAACAACCTCTGACTTTCCTCTTCTGTGGACCAGAACGGGACGGAGCTGAAGCCGGGGAAGAACTGTCGGATCTACTCTATGGGTCGGAAGAGGTTCTGTCAGATCCTGCAGTGCTGCCCGGCAGATTCTGGTTCCTACACATGTGATACAGGAGACACCAACACCTCATGTTCACTGGAGGTTTATGGTAAATGTTTGATCAAACACACATCACAGGAAAACCCTGAAACAGTAGACAGTATTTTACATTTCAAGACTTCAAGCTTACAGTCAACCTCCATCTAGTGGTTTTAATTTCACAACAAATCTCCAAAAGGAGATGCTGACTGTAGTTTTGTCTTTGGCATCTAATTTCTTGATCTGTTGACTAAACCACCCAGAGCATGAGCTGCAGATAGTGCAGGACCTGGAGGATTTGTACATCCAGGAGGACCAGAACGCCGTCTTCATGTGTGAGCTTTCTCTGGAGGATGTGACGGGGGAGTGGTTCAGGGACGGACACAAGATCCGACCCAGCAGCACCATCAAGATCCGCACTGAAGGTCAGAGTAGAAAGATGAGGGATGGAACTGAATAGTTTGGATGATAATGAGAAACAAATTCATAATTAAATTACAAATAGTATTTGAGTAACAAATGTGCCACAGAAAATCACCAGCACCAAAATGATAAGATTTGAGAAGAACACAGGTTTTGTTAATTGGGGTTTCATTTACTGAAACATAACAGACATTTTGGTTTCTTAGTTTCCACAAATATCAGGAAAAATGCGCAGATTTCTGTCAAATAAGGTCCCAAAAGGACAAATCATACTAACTGTTGTGTGTCGTCGCCCCTCTCTGAGGCAGGAAAAACTAGATTCATGGACAAATATTTCAGTAAATCCCTCCTCAGTGCTGTCAACCCTTCTTTAAATAGAAAAGTGGAATCAGGTGTGAAGAATGAAAATAGATTAAGGGGCACACAGAGCAAATCTCAGGAAAAAAATGTGTGACTATGTAGTTTAAGATGTAAAGAAGACTGTGACGTGATGTGATAATGATGAAAACCAAGGGGAAATAAAATGAGAATTTGAAATCCAATTTGAAAACCTAACTAGTGGATCTAGTGTGTAGGAGGACCTCTAGTGGTCACAGAGTGAGTAGCAGGGCCTTGGAAGGAGCAGGCTGGTGACAAATTAAAGGAAAAGGAAGGGAAGGGTCACTTTGTCGTAGGTTTTCCAAGTCTATTGTAAAGTTGTGTGCTGTTGGGAAGCATCTAAATTCGTCACGTTATCATTTTTCCTCAGTAACAATAAAACTCCTCTTTCAGGAACCAAACACTTCCTGCTGATGTGTAACGTTACAGCTGAAGATGCTGGAGAAATCCACTTTGCAGCCAGAGATGTTAAATCCACAGCGTACCTGGAGGTAGAAGGTAAGTCCAGTTTACAGTCACCTTCACTTTCTTTCTCACAGTAGCAGCTTAAACTGTTCCAAATAAAATCTCTTCTGCTCTTGTTCCAGAACTTCCAGTGTCCATTGTGAAACCCCTGAGAGACCGAACAGCGCTGGAGAAACACCGTGTGATCCTCGAATGCACCGTGTCGTCGCCTCGCTGCAGCGCCACGTGGTACAAAGGCAGAGAGGAGCTGGTTTCCACAGAGCGACTGGAGATCCTGGCTGACGGCTGCAGCCACAAACTGGTGATCCAGCAGGTGGCTGTGGAGGACGAGGGCAGCTACAGCATCGAGGTGGGGGAGCACACGTCCAAGGCCAAGCTCCTGGTGGAAGGTAAGCTGGGTGGATCCATTCATGGTGAATAAGGGTCTCTCTGTTCTTTTAACACATGATGATGCTTTGTGCTGTAGCTCAGGCCCTGGTGATGGTCAAAGAGCTGGAGGACATCGAGGTGACAGAACCAGAACCGGCGTGTTTCCAGTGTGAGGTGTCCGTCGCCATAAACAAGCCTCCGGTTTGGACTTTAAATGGAGAAAACCTTCAGCCGGGACCTTCAGTCCGCCTGGAGAACCAGGGGACGCTCCATAAACTCACCCTGAAGAACACCAGCATGGACATGAGTGGTACGGTGAACTTTACTCTGGGGAAGGCGAAGAGCAGCGCGACGCTCAGCGTGACGGGAAACTAAAGAGATGGTTGAGGACAGAAAGTGACTCTGGAGGAAAAGAAGAAAGTAAAGACGGACTGTGCTGATGGGAAACCTCACCTAAAACTGCACCTTCTTCTTCTGTGTTTGTTTCAAATGAAAGGTTTCAGTGAGCGTAGACAGACTGAACATGTGTCAGTCAAGATATTATTTTTTACAGTGTAGATTCTATTTATTTGCCTGATAAAGTTTTCTAGTTGACTTCATTGTTGATTTTGGTGAAAAATAAACCTTGGAGTCTTTTTTCTCTGACTAAGGAAGAAATCATTAAAGTCAAAAACTATGAACATGGTGTTATATTTTATAATATCTATATCAGTGCATAATAATAACAATTATGACACCACGGCTGGATCTTGCTGTAACCTCCAAGTAAATCAGCAACAGACATTTTTAAACAACAAATGCGAGAGAAAGTCAGACTCCTGAGTGAGAATCTGCTGCTTTTCTCTGTGCAACAGGTACAAACTGAATGTCATGGATTTAACCCTTTGGTGCACAGCATCCACTACAATACTGAGTCATTTAAACTTCATTTAAAACCAGATTGGTCACAATAATTATTCCAAACCAGCAAAGAACCTCCCAAACCTTCTCTGTATTTCTGTATCATCATTACCTTTTACTTCACCAGAAACACAAAGGTACAAAAATACCCTCGTATGGATTTTGTCCTTTTTTCTGAGTGAAGATGTAACTGTTCAGTCCAGTGGATTTAATGCATAGATGGATTTATTCTGCTCAGTTTATAGAACAAACACTCGTTAAATAATACTGGGATATCATCATCAGCAACTAAATTATTGCGCATAATGAACTAAACTAGGGAGTTTTAATGGTGATTTATATTGGTTAATGTTTTCCCTGTAAATACTGGTTTCCAATAAAAATGTATCTTACAAAATTTGTGTTTTTTTCTCAGACCATAAGCCAAACATTTCACTCCAGTAGCACTGAACTGACTTTTCAGTTTTAATCCATCTATATTCTGAAGGTTTAACAAGTAAAACAGTGTAGAACAGTTTGTTCCTAAAATATCGCAAAACAAATTTTTTTTGCCCTCTGTAGGCAGCATTTTCAGATTTATGGAATGATAAAAAGTAAAAACATATATCACTAAATGAGACATGGATCTGTGCATCTTCAGTGACATGACACTTCATTTTCTTATGTAAACATAACATTTTGGAGTTTTGTACAAAGTTTATAATAATGTCCATAACTTTTAGTCTTTTTACAGACAGTATTTTGTCTTAGAGCACGTTTAACTTTCAACTTCCCCATAACTTGCACAGCTTGTGCACCTGCATTAGTTATTTGCTATAGTAACCTACTTCATAGACATATGTAGACGCTGCATTGACTGCTGCTGCCGATTGGAGTGACGTGCCTACGCGGCGGCCATTTGGTACAGTGCCACTCGCTCTTACAGTGCATATAGAGGAATGACATGTCTGCACTATAAAAGTGATCATAAATCCATCAATTGTCAACGTGTCACGCGGGTTGTTTGTCACAAACGTCAGACATGGAGGACCGACAGACATTAAATAAAAAATTACATCCTAGCATCCTGTCATATCTACGCGTGTGACGTTTTTAATCAATCAAACCGTTTGGAAATCGGTCGAAAATTCAGTGAATAATTCTACTTTCAGATTGTGGAGTACCTCTTACCTCCATAGATGTCCATGCACTCCCTCCTCTGCTAGCCCTGTACCAAGATGGCGCCACTTTAGGCACATCCCTCCACAGTCAATGCGGCGTCTATGTATATATGTCTATGATTTGGACTACGGGCAGTTACCTGTTGGCAAGCAGAGAGCATTGTGGGGGTTTAGCTATCAACTGGCGCCATGACAGAGACTTCTTTAGCAGTTAATGGACGAACTGGATGTATCTTAAT
Organism: Chromis chromis; assembly: GCA_900302755.1. Classification (NCBI taxonomy): domain Eukaryota; kingdom Metazoa; phylum Chordata; class Actinopteri; family Pomacentridae; genus Chromis; species Chromis chromis. Next base: position 30,056 of record OMNN01050492.1, read on the forward strand.
ATGTCTTTTAAGTGAGCCGGTTCGTAAGAGAACCAGTCTCTAGAGAAAGCCGGAATTCCCATCACTACTGAGTAGCTAGTGAAACAAAGACGCTTTTACGTCCAACGTCTCGTATCCTCAATTCAAAATACTACAAGTGTAATCTGCATTATCCACTAGACTTCATCCTTTTAACAATTAATTGATTATTCATTGATATGCTGCAAACTACCGGTTAAGAAAATTGTCTTGAATTTGCATCCCTAGTTTATATATTGACAATTTCATGACAAATTGAGCCAACAGATGTTGAGATTGTGCATCACACAGACAGCTAATGTACACAGCAGGTCTCCCATTATACTGTTTCACATGGATTTGTATGATTGTTCACAAATTGTGCAAGTTTACGTATTAAATCTTTAAATATTATCCCATAAAAGTATGCCTCATTACCAAGTCAAAAAAAAAAAAGGAAACCAGAGGGGGTAGCATGAAAACTTAAGCAGCTAGAGGTCTCAGAAGAAGTCAGATTTGAAACTCACACAGATTCAACACACTGCTAAAAGCTGAAAGGTGGTAATGCTGGACTGGTTCATCTCACAATGATGACCTATTAGAGCTCAAAATCAGCGTATTGTTGTTGGGACCGTGACATGGAGTGAGGCTGAAAATTCCACCACAGACTATCTGAAATTCATGGTAATTACAACAAAAATGGGGTATCATGGCTTTTAAAGTTATGTAATTTTCGACTCAACACACAAACCGCATTAGGAAATGTTCAAAAGATAGTACCAATCAGAAGTGGATGTTTTTTTTGGGAGGAAGTAGCTCCAATTAAAACTTATTAAAGCTTCTAAAAACTTTCTATAAAGCAAGAAAAAAGGAAAAGGATAAGAACTGGATAAGCTTAGCTGCCTCCTGTAATTATTTTTAAACGCTAAGTCAGAGAGAGGATGAGAGAGGGAGAGAAGGAGTGGAAATGTTAGGCAGAAGTTGTTTTCCAGATGGTGGAGTCACTACCATCAGTCAGGTTTTTTGTCGCATACACAACAAAAAAACCTCCTGCTGAATGCTGAACTCCTCTGCACACACACTTACCCCCACACAGGCATTTACAAATGTGCAGATATGTGCCCACAGTGACAGCATCGCACAACCACCAGGGCTCAAACACACAAAATCACACTGTGCCTGGAGGGACTCAGTGGGAGGTCGCCTCTTAGTATGACCTGTAATGGATAGCACTGAGAAACACACACACTTACACACATCCCAAGTTACCAAAAATGTCAGCAGAAATGGTGGAACCGTGTTTGTTGTGACTTGGCTTGTCTTTCTGCTTCGCCGCACTTCTATTGGAACCTTGATAACGCAATAAATGGACCGAAAATGACACTTTAAAACAAACAGTTGTGACAAACTGTCTGAGAAATTGAAGACAGGTTTGTGTGTGTGTGTTTTTGTGTGTCTGTCTTTAACTGTACTTCATCTTTCCCCCCCAGTGCTCCATGCCCTCCTGTATTGTGGCCTTCCATGTGACATGCGCCTTCGACCACGGCCTGGAGATGAAGACCATCCTGGCCGAGAACGACGAGGTGCGCTTCAAGTCCTTCTGCCTGGAGCACAGCTGCGCCGCCGCCAACGGTTCTGCAGCTGGCTCCAGTTCGACCGTCATGAGCAACGGCAACCACTCCACCGCCAACGGAGCTCACTGTGCCGCCAGACCGGACTGGACCGCCGCCGGTGTGACCTCCGAGCTCCGGCAGGACCAGCAACACGAGCCGAATGGCAGCAACGATGCAGAGCAGAGGTCAGTATCGCACCTGGTTTCGGTGTCGGCGTCGGAGCGAGCTGAGCGGGACCAGCTGGAGAGGGAGAAGGTGAGCCAGAGGAAACAGAAGCTGCAGGAGCTGGAGGACGAGTTTTACCGACTGGTGGACCCAAGGGAGGTCGCTGAAAACTTGGGGCTGCCCGTCACCCAGGTACGTTAAGATATAGGACTGAGACATATGATGAAATGATAAGAAATGATACCACACTTGTCATAGATAAACCGATTATCGACCAGCCCAATTATTGTGACATTTTTCCCATTATCGGCATTGATATTTTTATTGACAGTTTATCGATTAATTAATTGCACTACTTCCGGTGTGATGCAGCCTCCTCTCTATATCTGTTTCACTCTGTGGTCTCAGAAATGTTTCTCAAGCAAAAACTGGAAAACCAACAAGAAACACAAGCTTTTGCCACAAACCAGGAAATTAGCTCCTCTCACAGTGGCTAAGGCTACGCTAATGGCTAGTGGCTAGAAGGCAGTTAGAAGGCAAAGTTAGAAGGCAGCCACAGATTAACCTGCAACAGAGTCTGGAAAACAATAATTAATTTAAGATATGGACATTATTGGGCAATAAAACTCATAGAACAGTGAAAAATCAAGCAAATAGAGAAGAACAGCAGACAGAACTGCAGTAGACAAACTGATCAATCTCAGTCGATTCCACATAAACAGAGGAGAGCGTCCTAATTGAATCACTCCTATTTCTATTTTACATATTCAGTTATAGTCACCCTTATTAACGAAGAAGCCTAGTTATCAATGACAGGTTCTCTGCTATCACAGTTCCTACTATCGGTTATCGGTCTTTCTTGATTACCGATAATCTGCATCAGTATCAGTCCTGGGAAGAAACCCTTATGGTCCGATCCCTAACTTGTCTCAGTGTGTATCAAAAATAACTAACCCCTCAGTTATAAATACAGCAAAATTAAAAAGCACACAGACAGGGTCAACAGGCTGAGTGGATGAAACGGCTCACTGATGAGAGAGGTCAAAATAGCAACACTTGTTCCTGCTAAGAGGCAGCAAGTATGCAAATACTGTAACTGCTCAGTATGACAGCGACGTGCAGCTGAGCATCTCAGAGGACGCGATTCGTAGAACCGTGAAGAAAGTTCATTTTTGTCCGCTAAGAAACAAGTAGCTTGAAGGAAAACACAGCCTGGCCTGATGACATTTTTGGCACCAGCAGTGTAATACTATATTGAAATACGACATGTGTTCATTGTATCTGCGTGCAGTTAATCTTGTATTTGTCACGATTTAGAGAGCTGGCTCGAGTGCATTGAATAAAGTGCTCCCTATTATGATGAGCTACAGGCGTTTGTTTAGAACATGCTGTGATTAACTGGTCCCTGCTTTCCAAACATGATTACAGCTGCAGGCAAGTGCTTTTTTCATTTAAAGGAAGACTACTACTTTAAGCAAATAGGTTTTTATACATCAGGGGATTTCTGTCGTAGGCCTTTATATATTTTTGTATGTTCAAATCAGCTTTTTATACATTTACATTTATACATACATTTATACATATAAAGTGCATTTTTTAAAATTTAAAATACTCAAGTGCATTATGACCATGTGGCTCCCACAGATGTATGGGTTATTGATGTATATATGCAGTACCATAGAGGTTTATATGCTTCCGATGCTGCTAATCGACGATTGACCCTCCAAGCAGTTTTTTTATATTTTTCACTGCAATATGAAGTCCAGCACCTCTATGGAAATAGCACAATCATAATTAGAAGTAGAGGAACCTGAAAAATGTCTTGTGCAGAGTACAACATAGTTATAAATACAAAATTAAAAAAAGAAAGAAAAAACAAATGTTAAATTTCTTTGATTATTTACTTTACAAAAACTGAAAACAATCTGGAGTCAACATGTACAACATTTTTCCTAGTGCCCACAGGTGCTACTCACACTGGAATATAAATGGTGGCTCTGACAACTATACATATTTTATTACTTACATTTTAAATTTTGTTTCCATTCTGTCTGCTTTGTGTAAACCTGCAGTTCAGCAGAGTTCAGGTAAAAAGTTTCTGAATTTTCTTTGCTGTTATTTTTGAGGGACTTTATGTCTCAGTAGAGCGACTTTCATGAGAACATCACAATAAAATAACTGGCAATATTTTGGTTCTGTTTCAAGGTGGACTTCTTATATCAGTTCTGGAAGCTGAAGAGGAAGGGCAACTTTAACCGACCTCTGGTGACCTTAAAGAGGGACGAGGTGGACAACCTGGCCCAGCAGGAGCAGGACGTCCTCTACAGACGCCTCAAACTCTTCACACACCTCCGACAAGACCTGGAAAGGGTGAGTAGGGAAACCAGAGGTGTGTGTGTGTGTGTTTGGTATGAATCCAGTGAAACTTGTTTAATTGTGCAGTGTGTTTTATTGTGGGTTTACCCCCGTGCGTGTGTGTGTGTGTTCAGTGCTTGATCCATCCAGTGTTGCTGATATAGTCAAAAGGTAATTTACATTTTTCTGAATGTTAATTAAAAAAGATCATTGACAGTATCATGTAAACTTGGTTTTTCCTCTCATGAATATTAATGCTAAATGAATGAATAGCTCAGAGGATGAAGGCTTAATGAAATGACTCAGTGATATAATGAGTGACTGACTGATAGCCCAATGTTGAAAATTTAAGTGAAAATCCACCCACCGCAGTGAATTCATTTGGCTTTTCTGTGATCTCTGCTCACTTGAACACATTTTATGTAAAACTGAGGCGACACAGAACTCGAGAATTTTTTTGGTGTTCCTCTCTCTTCTGACTTTGGGACAAACTTGACAGAAAATTCAGTCTCAGGTGACCTAGAGCACAGAGATAACATGTATATATGTCCCTTGGGATGTGAAAAGTTACCTCAAGAAGGGAATAGTGTGGGAGGCGTAGCAGCACCGACCAGGCTGCATTTTCTTTTCTCAGAGAGACTCATGAACCCCCTGCTTAGCAACATGATGTTGTTCCCCAGAGAAAAAGATGGTAATGCTTGTGCAGCTACCATGCCAGTGAGAGAAACGCTTTGATTTGGAGTCTGTAGGTGGGTGCTGGAGAAGGTGCCGACTTCAAAGTTCTGGTGAAGGAACTCGGAGGGGTTCTTGGAAGGAACACCCTGCCTGATCTAAGTCCAAGTGTTGCTTTAATATTGAGCTTCATAGCCTAAGAACCACCATATTCATGCTTGGTGTGTTTGTAAGTTGCAGGTTATAATATGAGACAGCCTCCCGCTGAACCCCTCAGGCATGGTGTGATTTTGTGTGTATGAGTAAGTTATCAAAGCACCTTGGGCCAAAGAAAAATAAGTGATTATGAAGTTCTATCCTCAGATCCTGAAGTTTTTTACCTTGTTAACATGTCCATATGGTGTTTTTTATGTACTAGAAGACACATCCTGAGAGAAATAAGCTGTCAAATCTATGGTTGACTATTTCCACAGATTCAGACTTCTAGAGTTTCAAACCTAAGAAACCAATCCTACCAACTTGGCAAGGTGTGGTTTTCCGTATCATTGTTCTTCTCCTGAGTTGTTTTCCGGTGTGAACATGTATTTCTGGATAACTCCAACATTGCAACACACCACTGTGTAGCGAAGAGTAGTGTTACAGTTTTTGAGTTGTTGGTGAGCTGGATCTGCCATAACTAAGGCAGGAAGGGATTATTACCATTGAAAATCGTATAAATATCGAAATTCATGACTAGACAGAGACTTAAAGCTGTATGTCTCGGGCAATTGAGTCCAAGTGGTAGATGTTCAAAGTAGGGATGTCCCAATCAAGGTTTTCTTTTGTTTTGTTTTGTTTCCGATCCAAGTCATTCATTATTTAGTACCTGCCGATATCCAATATTTTATAATACACATTTTATGTATTGTACATTAGTTTTAGTACCTAGTTTCTCTTACTGTTTAATATGATAGCCACCAGGGGATAGATGCACTTCTGTGTTGGCAAGCAGAGAACATTATAAGAGTTTAGCTATCAAAGGAGCACCATGACAGAGACTTACTGAGTTCAGGGCAGCAAATGAATGCTACCCTAAGCTGGGACAAAGTAGGACAGGGATCCAATAAAACTTCTGATGGCGGTTTTTGCAGCTTTTCTGCATTACAACAGATGTAAACAAAGAATCGGTTGATTTGTGCCGATACCAATCACCTCAAAATTCCCATCTTCGGCCCCAATCCCGATCTCAGAATCAGGCTCCAGACATTCCTAGTTTGAATCATCCCATGTTGAATGGCAGCTTAGATTTGGTGGCCTTGTGGAGCTGGAAGGATGCCATGAAGTTGAAGAAGAATTCTCAGGTTTGGTTAGCTCATTAGATCTTGAAAAGGCAGTCATTGGCAGACCAGAGCGACAGTGGCTTCTGTAGTTGTGGAAGTAATAGTTGAGGAAGGCCATGGAGAAGGCCTCGGTGAAGAAACACTTTAAGTAACTCTTGAGTTGTCTGTGGGGTTCCATCAAGATACCTCTGCTGCAGGAGTTTCTCAAGGAATCATTTTGAACTCAAAAGGTTCCTCCACAGTGGCAATTGGTCAGGAACCCCAAAAGGTTCCTCAAGGCTCTTCTATGTGTATAGAACAACATATTAAGCAACATCAGACACCTCATTTCCTGAATTCCATCTATGGCCACTTTTATGGACGAGTTTGTGCCTTTTCTGTATCCGTTATAGTGGAAATGTCTTGATGTGTGTGTGTGTGGTGAGCATTAGCAATTATGTTTGCTACAATAGATTTAGTGGTCATATGAGTTCATAATTCATATTTTGAGAGCATAAAAAGACCCAGTGCTGATAAAGAAAGACCCTTGTTAGGGGCATTGTTAAATATACGAGTAACATTCTAACAGTTTTTCTGCTTTTTTCATGTTTTTATTGTTTTAAATATGGTGTGTTTACATGGAAAATTCCAGTGGCCATTGATTTATTTTATGTCTGCCCTTAAAACAAAAAGAAAGTTTAATCTTTAATAGCTTTCATGCATCTTGCAGAGCTGAAATTGTCATCGTAATCGATCAAACCCACTGCCTCGGTCTATACCTGAACTGTAGCAGCTCAGTTTTGAGTTCAGTCTGAATGGTGAAAGGTTCCCTCACTGCCTTCAGTATCACAGCTCTCTCTTGGCAGCTGACTGATAACCACTATGTATATTTCCCCACTCGGTTTCTCGGATTGGTCGTGCCCATGCTCACAAACTCACTCCAGGCTCATGTTCGTTGCTCTCTGATAGTTGATTGGCATTCACTGCTGTGGTATTCTCAAAACCTCTCTCTGACCCTGCAATCCACCCTACTAGAATCAGGAATTATAGCAGAGAGCCCACAGCCAAACATCCACTGCAACCCCAGTTTAAGGGGATACAGTTAACTCTGGTTTGCCAAGGCCAGGCGGCTGGACTGCTGCACTGTGTTTTGCACTTGGACAAATGTTTTATATCGTAACCACAATTTCAAAAACACGGTTTCTTATGATATTTGCTTACTTTCTGATACTAAAAAGAAACAGTGTTGAAAAAGTTTCCCCCCAGAAACCTTCATAACCACTTTATAATATATTTTCTTTCAGCAGACTGGAAGATAAACCAAATAATCTGGTTTCCCTTAAATGCTTTTTTCCTTCATTTCTTTGGCGTGCGATTTGATACAGTGCATTTGGCTTGCCGTGGTTTTTGGTTCAGCTTGGTTGATTTAATTTGGCTCACAGTAGGACAACCTTTTGGCAATTAGGAGGCTGCGTATCAACCAAATGACCTGCTATTCTTTTACCAAACTAAAAGACTAAAATGCAAACACGGGGAAATAATTGGGGGACATTTTTTAATTGCTCCGCGGTTTTCCCATTTAAGCCTCAGCTGGTAAGACCAATTGAGTGGACTTAAGTTCAGTTGTGATTAGACCAACGGATCAGCGTGCTTTGTCCAGCATCCCACAGGGTTAATTTGGCTTTTTAGATAACTATTCCTCACCTCTTAACTTGACATAATGGAGTGAAAAATCATTTCCCTCAGAGCAGCTTGTCGCTTCTTAACAGTGGCTTTTAACAGCAAAAAAATTAAAGTACTGTTTGGTTCATTATGTAGGTCACGTTGTCTGGGGGTGGAAACAATAATGGAAAGACCCAAGCATACGCTATAGGTAGAGAATTTGTCGCTGTGCAAATTGCTCTCAATATATAGTATTTTCTGTGATGGAAGCATAACTGTGCAGAGGTGTTTGCCTTCCACAGACTTGTGTAACTGTAGCCACACCGCTGTGGTCTCCGGTGGTCAGGGTTTATTGATTGTTGCAGGCCTTGCTAACCTCCTGACCAGTCAGTGTGTCCGTGGACTCCATAACTCTTCTCCCTGCAGACCGCCCATTATTGATGTGTGTGTTGTAGAAGTGAACCATACCACTTCAAGCCTCGAAAGTTAACTCTGTTTATCCCATCAATAAAAGGTAGGGGAAAAAAAGAAGTCAGCAGAAAATAGCGGCTTGAACGGCTCATTTTACTGACAGTATGTAAAGCAGCACAAAAACAGCTGTCTGTGCATCAGTCTGATTGTCTGTTTACTTGTTTGTCCATCTGTCAGTCATTTCATTTTTTGGCAAAGCCTGAAGGAATTATGTTTAATTAAGCAGTCAGTCACACAGAAACGCAACACAACAGTTTCAAGGAGACACAAAAAAAACGCATGAATGTGTTGGTAACGCTTGCCATATTCCCATATTCATGTTTTTAGTCTTATGCACTTAAATTTGTGTAGATGCAGCAGACATGCGTGTCCTACGTGTGAAAAATGCTAATAAACACACAGCAGGCTTAAAGCAAACTTAATGCCCACACAGCTTGAATATTACATCCAAATGCTACACAGTTATGTGGAGCCTCAGATCACTTAATACTGACTGTTGTTCTTGATGAGGCAGATAATATCTAATATTAACAACACAGAGATTAACTGTCAGATTTTCTTTTTTTTAATGGTTGTCAATGGAAGGAAATACCAGCATTGGGTCGACCAGTATGATTTTTTTCAGGGCTGAAGGTTTTATCGCCCAGTCACCCGTCTGTGTGTCCCTAAACATGTCAATTAACAGATAACATTAAAAATAATTAGTGTACAGTACACAGCAAAAGAATAAACATTTTTAAAACAGTTTAGTTTTTTCTCCCCTTTTGTTTAAATATAGATAATAACTAGTAAAATTACAGAATTTTTTGTGTCACCTGTAAAACAACAAAAAAACCCTGTATTTTCACAAATAATCATTTATTCTTTTACACCATTTGACCATACAGTGACACATGTTTTACTTTAAATCAGCAACAAATAATGTAATTTTAGAAATATTTTCCATAATTTTAAAGGTAAATTATGTATATGAAGGATTCAAATTTTACCGAGTGTCCCTGTTTTGTTAAATTACAGAAAATATATTTTTAATCACAGAAAAAAAAACATTGTTTTACATGGTGACTGTAAAAAATGCATGAATACATTTTTTAAAATGTCCACAACTTTAAATAATGTCCACATCAAAAATTTGTATTTTTACACATAGTAATTTGTTCTTTTACAATGTGTCACCATAAAATGACACTGTTTTACTGTATTTAAACCATTATTTTACAGACATTTGCCATTATTTTAACAGTTTTTAACATTTCTTAATGTATGTATATATCTATATACCATATTCCACTGTTTTTAACAGAATGTTTTGTTGATTTTTACAGCATAGGCCTATATGTTTCTAGGTTACTCAGTTTTCTTCTCCTTCCTAGCTACTGAATGTATGTTTTTCACTGCTGTCTGATTGCAATGGTTCATCCTTCTTTTGTTCATTATAAAGGTATCAATCATCAACACAGCTAAGCTCTATTTAGCCACATATTTATGTGAGTAATGTTATCGGCTTATTTATCAAGTGTGTCTCAGTGATCTTGCATACATTTGCAGTCTCGATGAGCACTTGGAAACTGTTGACATTTACGGGAAATAGATCACGGTGTACTGAAAATGCTTAACTGTGTATTCTGGGACAGGAAGTAGGAAAATACTGAATGTCTCCATTAATACTTTGTTCCGTGGAAACATTTGTTGTGTTGAGCGTTTCGGTGAACATGTCTTATTTATGTACAGCTATTTTCTAAGTACGTGTTGTCAAAGATGTTCTGAAAGATCTTCTTTCGCTTGTATTTGATCCGTTTACATGCATTTTCTGAAGTTGCAGTGCATTCAACTCATCGTGTATCTGATAATTGTGTTTTCAAAGCAGCACTTATCAGCTGAAAGAGGTGCTACAATCAAAACGTGATACCATCTCTTAGTAATAGTTCCACTGGGGGGGGATTGTGTCGTCACTGTCGTGTTCACCGTGAGGCAGGTTGAACTGAGGTTGTTGAATCTCTGTCGGCTCCGCATCGAGCAGCATTCCTCTTTAACGTTGGGAGAATTGATCGAGTTTGCTGCTGGCAGGTCATCCATGAGGAGAATTGATCTCCAATTGGTCACATATTGGCTCGGCGAGTGTTGACAGCTCTCTGCTACTGATGCTAGTGGCTGTCGATATACAAGCCTTCTTTCACTTCATCTGTCTTCTTCAGTTTTATTCTCCCTGCTCTCCCCTCCTTCACCTTCTCTTTCCTCACCCACCTGTAAGAATCAGCCGTATCGCTGGCTGCCGACCCGTATTTTTAACCCATACTCCTGTGTTTGGACTCTATTTAGCGCTTTGAGCAAATGTTCCACCTGTTTTATTGTTTGGTTTCTTCCTCTCTGAGTTCAGGCGTGAGGTCTTTTCTGTGGAGATGGATGTGTGTTCGGCATTGTGTTTGTGTGTGTGCGTCGAGGCGAGCGTGTGCATCTGTGTGCAAGAGAGTATTCCAATCATCTCTGATTTGCTGGCAAATTGAAAAATCCCCTCCATCCTTCCATCCCGTCATCCCCAGACCCCAACCCAATCAGACCCCACGACCAAACCCTCCAGCCTGCTGCTTTTGTGAATAAATGTGTGTCTGTGTGTGTGTGCATGTTGGTGGTGGTGGAAGATTCCGGGGGCTAATGTTGGGGTGGATTATCCCCCTCCTCTTCCTCTTTGAAGTGCTGCCAATGGAACGAATTGCACCGTGCTGTCCCTAATGCACTGGTGAGCTTTCTCCATTTCTGTACTCCTCTCCCGAGTGCTGCCCAAAAACCTCCCCTCCTCCCCTCTCACCCACATCACTCATCCAATCAGCGCGCAACGTGTCGGAGCAATGTGTGGCGCGTTGATTGGATAGTGCAGGTTAGCTGCTAAATGTTGCATTGTGTTTTTGTGGGGGAACGATGCACGTCATGAACCACAGTTGACATGGGGATGGACTCACCTGCTACTGGTAAACTTATTAAAGCAGCCAATTAACCCTCTGAACCCCAAACAGTTTATGGCCGTTTTTTTGCTCCTGTCACATTTTTACTCACTGTGGGCTCTTTTTTCACTGGAAGATAAAGTTCTGCACATCTGTGGAAACAGCACAACCATGGCTAGAAGTAGAGAGAAGTGAGAATGTCTTCTGTGCAGTATAATACAGTTAGAATGCCATAAATGAGAAAAAAGAGAAAAAAACTAAAAGTTGGATATCTTTGATTATTCGTTATGCAAAAAAATAATAATAAAATCAGTGGAATCAATATGTAAAACATTTTTCCAAGTATGCCATTTTTCCAAGTGCCTACAGGTGTTGCCGATACTTGAAAGTATAGATATTTTATTACTTGCATTTATTTGTTTTCATACTTGTCTTCTACCTGCTCTGTGCAAACACAGCCTGCAGTTCAGCCGAAAAGTTGCTGAATTTTTATCACATGACTGGAGAGTTTTGAGACCTTGGGTCATGTTCTTTGAGTCCATCATGAGCAGTGCTTGCTTTGTGGTGGGGTGCTTTGTTACAGGAAGTGCTAAAGCAGGTGTATATTGTCTGGAACAATATTTATGAATGCCAGGACCCAACATTCCCAGCAGAACATTGCATTGAACAAGATGTCACTCTTTACTTATCAGTGGTTTTACATACGTAAGGTATTAATTTTGGATTAATCAGTTTCAATCATAGACATTTATTTCTCTTGGATAGTCCACAGAGGACTAAAACTTCTCACCCCAGTCGGTCGAGGCAGATAGCTGCCTTCCCTGAACCTGGTTCTGCTGGAGATTTTTTTTATTCTTCCCACTTTTGCCAAGTGCATGCTCAAAGGGAATCCAACAGAAACTGTGGATTTGTTAGGTGTCTGTATAAAATTTGTAAGGCCTTACTATGGGAAGTGCCTTGAGATGAGATGTTGTGCATTGGTGCTATATACAGATACATAGAATTGCTGCGGATGCATAGTATCAGCTAGCAGATAGAGGTGGTTGGTCTTGAGATGTCTGCAGAAGTTGAGGCGAAGAGGGGAAGAGCTGGATGAAAATAGGTTAAAGGGGAGGAGGAGCGCAGGGTGGAGGCCCAGGCTCTGGAAGCACAAAGAGGAAGGAGCAGGACTGAACACTGGAGGAAAGGTACAGGAGGTGAAGGAATCAGGAGTTAAAATGAGTCGCCCTGGGACATGAATCTGAGGGAGAGCTGGGCCTGATGGAGGGAAAGCAGGTGCGAAAGAAAATCTTTTCCTTTCTCATTTCCTCCGGTATGTTTTCACATCTATAACTACATGAGTCAAACAATTGCAGTTAGTCTTTCTCCCACCCATCGGTGCCGCAGCCAAGGCTGGCAAAGTGTCTGATGGCAGAGTGCCGCTGTGTGTCCTGCCCTCTGCTCTGCCTCGCGCTCTCACGGTAAAGACTTGGCAGCACACTCGGCCCAGCAGGTCAGCAGTCCCACACCCAGGAGGCCAGAACAGAACAGTACACTTATAAAACAGTCCACTTAAGGAATGGGAGAGCCAGGGAAAGTTCTGATTATGAGTAGCTAACATATGTTTCATATAACTTCTCATTTTTTCACTTCTGAGCACTCACAAGCAGGGAGGATTTGTGGAAACGACAGCTGAAGAAAAGAAACGAGTAAGCAGAGATTTGGACAGACGTTTTTGGACAGTAATGCTGCAGAGAGTCCAACAGGACAGAGGGCAGCAGTGGCAGCACCTCAAGCTGCAGGTTTAGAAGAAGCAGGTAAACTGTGTCGGTACACTTTGTGCCGTGAGGGAGGAATGCCCATCAGCTAGTTTTCCTTGGCTGCAGGTTGCACATTCGCAGTTTGTTTTCTTTCCACAAACCCCCCTCGGTTCTCCGTTCTGTTTGAAAAGAACACAGAGGAAGTACGGAAGCAAAGTACAGAATGAGGGGAAAATATACGTAAACATACACAAGCTTGTAACCAGAAGTTCTGCTGACTTGGGTTCACAGTGGATATCTGGATAGGGGAAGGTTAAAGAGAAGAACTTTCCACATCAAAAGAAGTTAAGACAAGAAAGTTTCTTGGCAGATAAGGCTAGTTTGTATCTTTATTATCTCAGGCAGCCAACATCGATGGATATACTAGAATTTTTGCAACCTGGTTTGAAGCAAATCCACAATTCATAAATGCCAAAGTCCACATGACCCATCATAGAAATCTTCCAACTTCTCAATTTTCTTAGATTTTTCTTCACTTTTTAAATGAGGTTGAAAGGAGCTACAGAAACACTTGGACTCTTCTCCTGACTTTTATTTATTTTTCTTAAGTCGTCTCCGTTCTACACAATTATCCAAGAAAAACTGTATTTATGAAGTCATTTGTCCTTTTTTATGGCTCTGACTCTTATTCAATTTACTTGTGGTTACAAATTTTTCATTTATTGCTTGCCCTGGCTCTTAGTTGCTTATTCTTTGAAGACTCTACTGATGTAGTATTTTGATTTTTTACCACCCTGCAGTTAGGAAACTTACATGAGGAAGATTTAACCCTGTGAAAGGAATAGTACAATTTAAAAAGTCAACAAAATGACACAATTTATTATAGCCAGAAACTGTAAAAACAGAAAGAATTGTCAGATTTTCAACTTTCAAATCAGAGTCAGAATCAGAAACACTTTATAACCCAGATGGGGAATTGCTTACATTACAGTTACTCCCATACAAAGTCTTAGAGATATAAAAGGTACAAAATATTATAGATAAATATAGTAGAAAAATATGTCCTAAAATATCAACAAGAGTAGAAACAGTATAAGCATAAATGTAAAATGCTCCTTGAACTAATCATCTATGATGTGCTGTTCCATTGGAAACCAAATCAAAGCTAAAAATCCTGATATTTCATCCAAATAATTTTTTTGTACGTCTCATTTAAAGATTTGCCAAGAAAAAATAACCATGTGTAGTGACCAGATTCTGCAAAAACTAAAGATTCTGCACTCCTTGGTACAACCAGAAAGGCATGACTGACTCAGCTGAGACCAAGAGTCACATTACAAAATCTCAGGGACCTCTCGGCTGAACTGCAGGCTGTGTGTCTGGAAACACATTTAAAATATAAGTAGTAAAATATTCTATAGTAGGTGGAGTCAACTTTTTCCCCCCAGCATTGGTAACACTTTGGTCACCACACACCAGACAGGTTGTTTTGAGTTGTTTTGGTGGCCCTTAAGGGACCTACACAATATTAGGCAGGTGGTTTTGGCGGCTTGGTGTATATATACTGTATGACTTTACCTTCTACCTGGACCTTCTCTTTTTTACTGCCAGAACACACACAGAAGGGAGAGTGCTGCAGGTAGTGAGGGATCTGTCATTTGACTCACTTTTTTTCAGTTCATTACATTCATCTGGCTGATGGAGACATACCCTCTCTCACCCTCTCAGAACCATCCCCCCCCTCACCCTGCATATCGTACACCCACCCAGCAGCAGCTCATCTGGCAAACCGTCTCCAGTGTTACGCAATGTTAGGTAGGGTCAGGGAGAGGACAGAGACATGGAAAGAGAGACAGACTCTCATGCTCTACCTACTTGGTTATAGGATCCCTCTTTTTCTCTTGAGCGCACACACAAAAGTATATGCACTCAAACACCGATGTCGACTCCACTTACATGCTTCACTACCACATGGGCGTTTATGCACATGGCACACATACAGCTCATTCATCGCCTACATGAATACCGACGGAGGCACATGCATCGCCTCCATACACTCTGTTATACACATAGCTGTAAGGGGGTGGGGGGGTTTCTAGCTGCAGGCCAGACGGGCCGAGTCATGCAGCAGACAGACCCACCCTTTTGGATCAGCATCAACCTGGCTCCCTCCACACAGCTCCGCTCCAAACCTAATACTGGCTCACTACACACAATCCCTTCTTCTTAGGCTGCTGTCTGTTTCCAAGATGCTTCAAGTTACCAGGAGAAGTCCAAGACAAGGCCCTTTTCTGTCCGCCAGCAACAGTTACTGCTAAAGCTCAACATTCAGCAGCCACTGTAAGTGTTTTACCAGCCAACCAGGTCTCATTTGTAAATTTTAAGGACAGACCTGGAAGTCGGTGTTGGCTTCCTCCCAAAGTGACGGGTAGAGTAACGTAGACTCCTGAGGGAAGCAGTCTGGTCTTTGCTGTAGTTTATGACCTCTCTGCTGCAGGATTCTGGCGTGCGTTCGTGCTCGCTGATGGATTCTCCAGAGATAATTCCCATACATCAGAAAACTTTTAGTCAGGTTGCATAGCTTTAAGGAGTGATCAAACACTGCACGTCACTTGCTGTGTCTGAGTTAAATATATATATAAAGTCTGAGCTAATTCAAATTCAACAAGCTATATCATAACTGTATACCTTCTGCAGGGGGATTTATCTGCACATTTAATACTGCAGGATTCATTTCACATTGTAAATCACCCTAAATCCGGTTAGAAACATCAGATCTGCTTTGTGTTTTGGAAAGATGTTTTTATAACTGTAGCTTTGCCTGCTAATTTACTGCTTGAAAGCTTCTCCACCCACCGAGGTCAGGATGTACTGTAGAGACCTGCTGCCTTGTTTACTTTTTAACACGCAGATTACAACTTCATAGGCTACAGTGAAATCTTTAAAGTGTTATCCACTCACCAGTGTGTTTTGGTCGGTGTTACTTCACTTGGATGTTTAGGCTTCACTGTGCAGAATGATGTATGTGCAGAGTTTGGCAAGACTTTTTCAAAGTGGAAAGTTTCTCTGAGCTCAAAATCTGACCTGAAGGCGTCAACCTGCGAGCAGGATCACAACTGGGACAGGACTTTTTTTCTTAATCCTGCTTTTGCCCACTTCCTCTGGATTCTTGACCGTTACCACCCAATGCAGTGTATGCGTTCCACTCCCGCCTGCATCTGCAAACATCCTGACCTTTCAAAGCTGCACAAAAGTTTCACTGCTTTTGTTTCTTCCCCTGTTCAACAGGGGAAAAAAATGTATTTTACTGTTGACCATTATTGAAGTGGTGCATACCTGTTGGTATTAATGTAGCGAAATTACAATCATAAGAATTAGTTATTCTAAAGAAGTACAGTACACATTTGATTTAATAATTTCTTGTTTATTACAGAAAGGAAAAAGTTCTTTGTCTTTAAAGGAATGCTTACTTTGATCGAGAAGAATGGAGCAGGTGTCGCCTTGGCCCAAAAGTGCAGATTTGTACCCGTTCTTTATTAATACTTCAAACATTAGTCACAACAAAGTCCAAAAATGTGTCCAAATGTTGTGTTGCAAAAATAAAAAACAGTTTTAATCTTCTTTTCAACATCATTTGTTGACTCTTATCTTTCTCATTAGCGATAAATCCCCGGTCTTGCAGTTTATTTTTTGATCCCAATCTCAGTGCAGTCCTCTAATGTAGACAGCTAGTGTCTGGTGGTTAAACTTTTGGAATAAAAAACATTTGCATATTTAAAGACCCTGGATTTTTCATTGAGGGAGGTGTTAGATGTTATTTTTCTAACTAGTGAAATTGACCCAATTACATATAAATTATTTGTATTTTTCTTTTGTATTTTCCATCATACCATCTCGTATCTTTTAAGTATATGTCTAAACATTTTTAGCATAAACATTGAGGCATAAAGCCTGGACTTATTCAAACTGATTTGAAAAATTCCTACATAACTCTGGGCAAAATGAAAGTTTTTTAAAATCATATAAAAATTGTATTTTATTGAATTTTTTTTATTTTATTTTATTTTTTGCAAGCAGATACAGATTGTATTTAAGAAAGATATAGAAAACCCATATAATTTTTGTTTCTGTCTAAAATTTAGACTGGTTTAGCCAAAGTTTTTTTCGGGGCACCATAAATAAATAGCTTTTTTTAACCATGTTTTTTGCCCTGATTACACTTCTTGCAAAGATAGATGGCACACTTTATCCTAAGTTTTGATTTTAAGACATCTTTGCAGACTACATAGAGCCAGATACTACAGCCACTATGTAAAAGTCAATTTGAATTAAGTTTAGAAGAAATGATGACATTCATTTCTTACACAGTGATTCACTGGCAAAATAACATACAATGAATCCGGAAAGAGTAAAACAGAAGCACAAACAGTTAAAATATTTCATTATTTGAGCCACAGTGATAGACAAAATGAACTAAGAGGATACTCAGACTCTATTAGAAATGAAAAAACAAGGTTAAACAGAGTAAATATAGCAGGCAATGACCACTTGCCTCAAACACACGATCACCTGTAGTCTTCACTCTGGTTTTTCAAGCCAAATGATGGGAGTAAAAACTCCTAAATAAACTGTTAGCTGAGTTTTAAAAGGTTACAAATATGAGCTAAAAACTTCAAATCAATTCTGCAACTCAATGTAAATGTGAAAATGCTCCTTTTCTGCTGTCTTTGATCTGCTTAGGAGTCTGGCTGCATCATTGTGTATGAGCTGAGGGCAAGAACAGGCTTTACACCTTCAGGTAGCCTCCAGCCCCATTCACTCTGCTAGAAACCGCCTGTTGAGATCCACTGCTGTTTAAAATGCTGCATGCTAAGCTTGACTGTGTAACACAGCCCTCAGGCTTCCAGGCTTACAGAGAGCTGCTCCTTTGGCACTCCACTTTGATAATGCTATGCCACAAGGTCACTGAGCTGCCTTCTGGGGCAGAGGAGGGATCAGAAACACTTCATTATGCCAACTATATGTACTTTGGGTAAACTGGTGGAGAACCAGATCTATAACTTTACATAAACACACTTACACAAAGGGACAGTCACTGTAAAAAAAAACTCTGCAGCTAAATTTTAAAATCTGCAAGGAAAACCTATTTAAACAAGACACGTGTGTAAAGCTATTCATTCTATTATTATTGCAAATACATATGTGACCCAGCAAACAGATTATTTCATTAAACCTCAACACTGTTGTCTCTCAACACGGTCACAATCTGTTTTCAGGTCTTTAGGATTATTTCTGCATATGTGAAGGGAGCTGCATAAAGTCTGATATATTGCCTAAAGTAATGGGCGGGAGTGAAAACTACAAGTTTAAAAATGGAAAAAAAACATCCCAGTACTCCTCTCTTCATCATTTCTTGAGGCTAGCAGCTTGAGGCTAAATTAGCTGTAACACCTCGAAATCTCAGACCAAACTGTCAGCAGTCGAGTTGCATTTAGAGGATTTAATCCTCTGAAATTCAAAATTCACTTGCGGGTTTCAAAGGCATCTTAGTCTTTTTTTAAATGGCTAAAATTACACCGTTTGTCAGAGCAAGAATTAGTAAAATTTTTGGATTTTCAACTTTAAAATCACTTTATTCTACATGTCGCATTAAAAAAAATTCTGAAAAATAACCATTTGAATTAACCAGATTATGTAAAAAACAAAAGATTCTGTGTTTCTCGAACCAACCGAGAAACCTTCCGTGACTCACCTGCGACCAGCCGTCATGTGACAAATATTCTGGGACTTTTCACGTAAATTGGGATGAACTGCAGGCTGTGTTTTTACAGAAAAGAGGATTGACAATAATGGGAACAAATTCAAAAATTTAAATATTTATAGTATGTAGAGTTGCCTTTTTTGTGAACGTATTGGTGACATCTGTGGGCAATTGGAAAAATATTGTACATGTTGATTGATGTTTTTT
>OMNN01050492.1:54032-86935 GCA_900302755.1 Chromis chromis
AGGATGTAAAAGCCTAAATAGCTAAGTATCAATATTATGTAAAGCCACCATTTTTTCAAGGATTTATGGTACTATAACTGTGCCGTACTGCATTTCTGAGCTCTCTCAACTGTTATGCTGTTTCCATAGAGGTGCAGGACTTTATATTGCAGTGAAAAATTTGCCTACAGTGAGTAAAAATTCAAGAGGAGCAAGAAAATGCCCCAAAACTGCTCGGGGTTCAGAGGGTTAACAAATATTAAGGTCTGTCAGGTTTGTCCTTATGAAAGACATTTTAACAGCTGCTCATAAATCATCCCTTGTATTGGGTCAACATCACATCCTGATAAAACTTTCTCTCTGCTAAAAACAAATTCTAACTTTCTCAGATCATCAACCATGTAAGTGAAATAACAAGCGCCACCCAGTCTCCACTATCAGATCTGTGTGCCCAGGCAGTTAGATGAGAAAACACCCTCACCATAACTCATTTCAGCTCTTCCCATCAGGTTGCCATCATAAAAACTCCTTTGCCGGGACAAATGCTCTCAAAACATCATTAATTCCAGCTGCCGGAAACATTATAAACAAGCAGCAAAGGAGCTAGTCCCCTGACGCATGCACATATCTGCACTTTGGGACCTTGGCAGCCTTATTGTTCTTAAATATTCATGTATATTTTTAGTGCATGTATTAGAGTCTGTGCCTTGTAATGGACAGATCATTTTCTGATTCCTGTGATGCTAAAAGAAGTAAAAAAAAGAAGTTGACTAATGTGACTGTTAAGGATCCGTTTTAACTTGATCACCTGCTTAACTTGCTTTTATGGTCATAGCAGACCAAACTAGCTGCCTGCTTTCTTTCAGCGGGGAAGCTCGACCCCAGTCTGTAAATCCAGAGTACAATAAATTGAAGCTAATTGGGAGGTTACAAAAATTACAGTCAGCTGGGCCCACCCTGTTAGTGCCAAAAATCCATCACTTCCCAAACGGCGCTTCACCCTCAAGCTCTGAGCACGATTTTGATGACGTTCACTCATGCTATAATTTTATCTCAGCCAGCCTCTCAAACCATTATGGGATAAAGCTTCCCTGCTGAGCACCCTGTAGCATCTGCAAACACATTCCTCAGACCTCCACTTACCCCTGGCTGGCCGGGTAATAAAACATAGCCAATTAGGCTTTACTCCTTGCTGCGTGAAGCCCTTCTCCTGCTGCTGACTGTGATTTGAGTCTGAATAACTTCCTCTCTGACTTCCCCTCCTGAGAAGAGGTGGATGGGGACTAACCTCTCTACTCTACCTGACAAATGGTGTGAAACTTCTCTGGAGGTACTAGCACATCTGTTCATTAGTGCTGCTTCCTGAAATGTCACCATCGTCCTTCCTTCATTTCTTTGCAGTGCAGGAGAGACTGTAGCTGTCCGTCCTGCAAAAAACATCAACGTATTTATTTAATGTCAAGACTGGCATTTTGCCTTTATTTGACAGCCACAAAACCTGGAGAGAGACATGCAACAAAGGTCCCTGTAATCAAACCGTAGATGTTGTCAGTATGGAGTATTCGCCTTAGTCATCGTGCCACACTCAGGCTTGTATTTATGATGTTTTGTACAGTATTTCAGGAAAACTTGCATTCACAGCATCCTCTCATGATTCACTGGGGAACTAGTTGCTTTAATCCTTATGTAAATTAAAACATAACTACGAGGTACGACTAGTACAAAAATTCAGGGACTCAAAAGAGAATCAAAAACCATACCTGATTTAAATTTGGCTGTCATCCCCGTCAGAGTAGTCTCCTTGTGCAACGATACCACTCTCAGCACTGCTGTCAGGCCTGGAACACTCCCTTGAAGTTCCCTTATGCAAGAATGTGTCTGTGATAGACGCTGAATTCTGCTAAACTGTGTCAAAATGCGGATTTCTCAACTTGAATTTCATTCTGGGGAAGAGGAAGAAGTTATAGGGAGCCAAATCTAGCAAATGGGGTGGATGGAGAGCAACGATTGTGTTGTTGTGGCAAAAAAACAAAACAAGTGTAATCACTGCGCTCTGACTGGGCACATAGTGCAGTTGGAGCATCCACATCTCTTATTGTGAATGTCCACAGGATACGTGACTTTAACGATTTCCATTCATTGTAAAATGGCCCACAATGCATTCTGGTAGCGTTGGCTCATGTTTTGGGCGAAGGGGCGTCACGTTGCCTGCTTGTTGCCCGCTCCTCATTTGTGTAACGTTGTGGTCTCGCCTAATTTATGCAAATGAGGGGCATCGAGCGGATGTCTGACGCCTCGCAAACTTTCATGAATCCTAGTCTAAACTAACCGTTGTTAAAGTGAAATGAGGACAGATTCAGCATCTGCGTAACTTATTTCTCGCCTCAGATGTTGTCAGAAACGCACTTCGCTGAACTGTTTTTGTAAAAGTTTGTGAGCAAGCCGCCATATTGGTCTGACACCTGTATACGACCAGTTTCCGGTGAAGGAAAGCGGCTGTTGTCACACCACCTAGTGGTCAACTAGTGTAACGCCTATCAAGTGATTTTGGGAAACAGAGCAATACCTTGCATGTAAAAACGTCCCAGTGGACACCTTCTCCTTAACAGTCCAACCCTGGGGAACTAATTCCCAGTGCACAGTCCTGTGAATGTCAAGAAAACACAGAGCAAGCATCTTCTCTGGTATTAGAGACTGTGGGTTCTTTCAATGCCAAAACTGCTGTTTCTTCTCCTGATGGTAGCCGCAGACCCACCTTTCATCACCAGCGATTATCCTGGACATGGCAGTTGGCTCATCTGGGGCTGCTGAATGATACAGAATGTGTTTTCTTCTCTGGTCCAGTTTGAGGTTAATGGAGAAATCGTAAATCAAATATACACCTGCCATTGGTCATAAAACATGTTTAACACAGTTTCCAATGTAGATAGTGCAGTGTCACGTGGTCTCCTGACTGCTAGCACATGTTGCACGCACAGAACTTTTTGATTGCACCACGTATAACACATGCATACGCTTTTAATTTAGGGCAGCTGTGGCTCAGGTGGTAGAGCGGGTTGTCCACTGATGGCAAGGTTGGCAGTTCGATCCCAGGTCCCCCTCCACATGCTGAAGTGTCCTTGGGCAAGACACTGAACCCGAAGTTGCTCCCAATGGCAGATTAGCGCCTTGCATGGAAGTCTGTCACCATTGGTGTGTGAATGTGTGTGTGTGAATGGGTGAATGAGAAACACATTGTAAAGCGCTTTGGATAAAAGCGCTATATAAGTGCAGACCATTTACCATACTTTAAGCTTTTCCTTCTTTGTAATTCCCACAATGCCAACTGACATGTAGGTCTGTCTTGGGTCAGTCTCTCAATGGTGTGACGACTGTACATTAGAAATAGGCTATGGCCAGAAGATACTCAGTATTTTCTTGGAGTTTTTGGTGTGAAAGTTACAGTTTGTTGAGTTCATTGTCCCTCATCCTCATTGGCTGAACAGCATTCATCGTTGAGCAGAGCCCTTTAGGCATTTTTTTTAGGCAGTTACTACAAATGTGCACAATACTCAAGTCCAACTTTATTTATTATATACAAGAGGGCAAGTATAAACCCCTTCATTTTCAAACCAAACCCCGGTGTGTTTTAGTCACTCAGACAGCAGAGAAACAGAAGGAAAAGTGTGCAGAAGTTTGAATGCTTCCATTTAGTATAGATCAGCTCAGGAGGCGGCCAATCAGGTTTACTTTTGACTATATTGACTCACAATCACACAAAGCAAGATGTCCACTGCAGCCGGGAGGAATCCAGGAGTTATCTGCCAGAACTATTGATTTATGTGTGTCAGTTTTATTTTACACTTGGTGTGTGTTTTACTATGCATGTTTTTTGTCTCCTAGATGGTGCACAAAGTAATTATTGCCTGCACAAAGTGTAAGCAAAGTTTAGTAAGTCAGTAAGGAAGGACAGACATTTGGAGGTAGTTATTTTATTGTGTTTTAAGTGAAATGTCTAATAATTGTCTTCATTTGTTTTAGCCATTGGCTGTATGTAAAAGATGCCTGTAGATTCATGGATATGTCTAAACCTGCATTATTTCTATTTGCCAGAAGGGGGCGACTCAGATTTTTTAGAAAATGACCCTAATTCTCATGTGATTTATTACCTCAGTAAACATTTTCCTACTGAGTTTATGGTCTCAATGTCTAGTTTCAAGTCTCCTTCAGTACAGCATGATGTTCATTCTGTAAATTATGGTCCCATTTGGAGTAAACTAGACGATAAAGCAGGGTATTCTTTAGGCTTGTACATAAGTTATCTCTACACAAATTTAAAAAACATTTTTAATTAATTGTCTGTAGCTGTCGCTTCTTGTTCCTCTCTTTTAGGGAATGAAGAATTAGTTTTTTGTTTTTTTCAGTGTACAGAATCTCAATAATACAATAATCTAATAAAGCATGGAAGAATAAGTGAGGTTAGAAAAACAGATCTAAAACCACTTTATTTCAGAAACACGGTAGAGGATAAAGGTCATATTTACTTTAATAGAAAAGAACTGTTGCATGGATTTGTCATCCCAAAGATGTAATAAATATAGTGAACACATGTGCCATACAGCCTTTCATAATCTGGTGGCACCAATTAGAAAATGTATTAATGGTCAAATTTGTCTGACACATAGCAGTTGTGAGCAAAGTGCTGCAGGCCACCAGTAAAAGAGTATATTTATGTAGGTTGTGTACAACAGGGGATTCCTTAAGGAACTGTGGTAGGAAGGAATAGAAATTTCCAAAAGCTCAGACCAGTCTCTTCTTTAATCCTGTCAGGGCTTATGCATGCTGCATGCAAGACAGCCGATCCATGCTGTCTGGATACATTGTCAAGTGAGATTTTGGAGACAATTTAATCCCTCCCCAAATCCTGTTTTGTTTGCTGACATGAAACAGTTTGTCCAATAAAACCTCAATCCAATGGAGACGAGGGCTTTGGAGTAATAAGGTTTTCATAACCGGGATTTGATCTTTAAATATTTGCTATTAGACATGGTGTGGCGTGTGCACACTTTCCTCTCGTTTTAATTAAACTCTGTGTGCGGATGCCTTGTTTGTTGCTCGCTCTGTTTTCTTCCCTCTTTCACTCTTTATCTCTACATGGACAGTGCATGAGGACGCTGTAGGAAGGGAGGAGGGAGGGAGGGAGGGAGATAAAAGACGGGAGGAAGGTAAAAAAGCTGTTGGGTGGTGGGAAGAGAAACTGACAGAGGGGGTTGAAAAAGAGAAGAGGAAAAAAGGGGGGGGGGACGCAGCTGGACAAAGGAGGGTAAGCAAGGAGGAAGGAGGAGGAAGAGAGGGGAGAGAAATGGATGTAGATTTGAGAAAGAAGCAAGAGGAGGAAACAGAAAGGGAGAGGATTAGTGCACGTGGAAAAAGAAAAGGGGAGGACGTGATTGTAGAGGAATGAAAGGAGAGAGAGGAGCAGAGTGTTCGTGTCACAAGGTTTATTTAGAGTTTATTGTTTTGGCAGAGCTCCAGACGCCCTCCCTATATCCCTCCAGCAGCATGTCAGTGTGAGTGTGTACATACACGCAGCATGTGTGTACTTCCTGATGCATACCTGTAAGTGTAGGAGCGCTAAAATGTGAACGCACACCAGGAAAAAAACACTGTGAAAGAAAGTTTTCACACCTCAGAAAACCAAATAGTTCAAGACCCACAAATGTATTAAGATACATGTGAGGAAACACACATACAGAGACACACACACACACACACAGAGTCAAAAGCTGAACATCTGATTGGAGAATGATGTTGCCATGGATCCCAGGTGGGCGTGGCTCCTGTGTCAGTGACTGAGTAGCAGGAGCTAATAAATCATGTAGTTTGTGTGTTTGCAAGTGATAGACTTTGGAGTGTGTGTCTGATTATTGTGTGTCTGTGTGTGTTGCGGTACGTCAGGGAGGGTTTCACAAAGCTTCAGTCTGCCGAATCCAGCCGAGGCAGCCGCCACTGTCTGTCTGCTCGTCTGACCCACTTTCTCCTCTTTCCTTCCTTTGTTACCTCCTTCTTTCCTCCCTTCTTTCTTTCCTCCCTCCATCCTTCAGCCCTTCTTCCCATCCCTGCTACCCTCCTCCATTAATTTCTAAATGCCCTTAATCCTTTCTTCCCTCATCCTCTCTGTGTGTCTTGTAATAAGGAACTATTTTGCCTGAATGAGTGGCTGAGTATCAGTGAACAAGCTACAGCATGCTATTCATTTTTCCTTCATATTATTGAATTTTTCTACCTGTATCTCGTTCCCCGCCAGCCTTTTCTCAACGTCTACATGCCTTTCAGCTAATTTGTCTTTGCCTGCAGTGTGCAGACTTTCTCATATGCAATTCAACAGTTATCCATTCTCTGCTTTTAAACTTTTATCAACCTAAGATCTAAATTTATTCTCACCTTCAGGTCGAATAAAAACTAGTCCAGCTGGTAGAGTTGTAGCAGTCAAGATTGGTATCAACCTCATTTTTGCTTATTTTTATTCTCAATCTCAGATTTTGTTTCAATAATAGTCAAGTCAAAAATTACACACAAGGTGTAGCTCTATATAGCCATATGTAAACGTGTAGTTTCAATAAATAACCCCCTCTTTAAGCCTTAATACAATTTAAATGGATGAGTTGTATAAGAAATCACCTCTAGAACTGTTGTCATGAACAGGGAAGTTAGCTTTAGAGACCAACATTTTTTTTGTAACAGATTGTAAACGTGTCTATTTCTGGTGTTAAGTTGGGCGTTTTAACATGGAAGTCTATGGGGACTGACTCACCTTTAGTGCACCCTCAAATGGCCATTTAAGGAACTGCACAAGGTTTCTGGTACTTTTGTGCTGGATTAAGTTTTTCTGCACTGGAGATTGCTGCTTGGTTTCGTCTTGGTACACTCGGGTTTTGGTCATGACTTGGTCTCAGTGTAGACTGCTTGCTGGTGCTGGGGAACAGGCCCATAAAATTTTTGGGTCTCTACTGATAGAGTCAAGTGCAGTTATTGGTTCAAAATTGCACTTGAGCATACTTATTTGTTTTATAAGTAGGTTTAGAAGTAATCCTATCCAAAAACTGATGTGCTCTATCTGTTTAGATGCTGAACAAAATGCACAAGATTTACAAAAACTGTCTTCATGTGATGCTGCAGATAGCATAACAGTAAACAAAGGCACAAAAAAACGGTTTAAAAGGTAGATAGAAAATAAACACTGTTGTTTTTTTGTCTTCCACTCAGGTTTAAATGTACTGGTGCAGAAGAAGTGATTAGTTTTCTATTTCCAGCAGCCGGATTGAAGTAAACACAAGCGTAACTGGGTAATAACTGCATTTCCTTTGAGAGAATGTAGAGCAAAAACACAAAAGCCGTAGATGTTCAGCACCAAAAAATAGAAGAAATTTAATATCAGCCGTACATTCAGGCTTACTGTATCCAGATATTACTGCTCTTATCTTGTGGCCACCCACTCGCCGTACATGCTCATGGTCTATTTTGGGTCGTGACCAGTAGTTAAAGAGCCGAGATAATGCACGTTGGCCAGCGCTCCCCACTGTGTAGATGGTTATTGCTGTGACAGTTTCACTGGGTGAAATCAAGCCACCAACTGTTTTAGGGCCCTCTGAGGGGCACTACAGAGGGAGGGGGACATTCACACTAAGCTACTTTATCCTCCAGGTAGCTGATATTATCTGAAGGTCTTTACGATTCACAACATGGATATTTGTGTTCCTGCTGCCAAGACCTGCTTTTATGGCGGCTATTATTTCACTCCGCAGTACTTTATGCACTCTTTTATGTTGCAGAGACTATAGCGAAGCGCGTCAAGGCAAGTTTATGTATGTCGCACATTTTAAATACATTTCAAAGAGCTTTACATATGGCACGGCTGGAAACAAAAAGAATTAAAATTCAATGATCAAGTGCGTCAACTTCGATAAAAAGCTGTGGCTGACACAAAGGTCTTAAGCCTTGATTTAAAGGAGTTTAAAGTTAAAGCAGAAATCGCTTCAGTTTGATCCAGATATGTGTTTTGTAAAGCCAAAGGCTGTTTTGTTTTAACCCTCAGAACAGCAACCAATCCGGCCCCAGAGGACTAGAGAGGTCTGGAGGGTCTGTAACACAGAAGCAGATCAGAGATGGATTTGGCCCTAAACCAATGTATACTTCATAAACAAGTAATAGTATTTTAAAATCAATCTTCTGACACATAAGAAGCCAAAGCTGGTGAATTGGAGTAATGCAATCTGCTCCTGTGCTGTGTTGTCAATAAGCTGCAGCTATCTGATAGCTGTCTCACATGCACTTAATCCGGTCTTGTAGATATAAATCTATTCAAGCTCACTATATTTAAAAGGAAACAATTTGGAAATATGCTTAATAGTTAGCCACATAACCCTGAATAAAGCCACTTGTCAGGGTAGGTTTGACACTGAGCTTCTTGCTGAGGCAGATCAATACTTGTGATTAATAATTAGTTAGTTCTTCACAAGAGGTCTGTGTCATATGGCTTTAATACATAGCTTAAAGCCTAAAGGGCTTGTTTACCATTAAACATTATTTCTATAGTTTGTTCCTACACATGCTTCATGGTGCAGACATTTGACAACCGTGAGCTAAACTTTATCTGCAGCAGTAGTACATTTGCCAAATTTACATCTCTGACAGGTTGTTATTTTCACTCTTAAAGTTGTCATGTTTTGACAGATGAGGATGCGAGGTGTGGGAGTTATCTCACTGTCCCTGTAGGATCATGAAAAGGATTTATAGCGTGTTGAACCAACCTTTCACTTTGATGTTGCAGGTCGCTGGGGTGTCATATTTTTGAATGAGGACTATGAGAGGAAGAACCTTTAAAGGAACCGTTTGCAAGACATACTACACATTTTGAGCATGTTCTCATAGGGTAGTTAATTATTATTAACTTATTAACTGTGGTTTTGTCTGACATGGACCAACCAACACTGTAAAAAATAACTTTTTTAGCTTTTAACTGTCATTTTTTGAATAAGTTACTGTTATTTCTCAGATTTCCCCTGTTTTGTGAAATTATAGATAATAACTAGCAAAATCACAGTAAATGTCCACATCAAAAATCTGTCTTTGGTAATTAATTTTACATTTGACTGTAAGATTACGTTATTTTTACTGTATTTAAATGAGCATCAATATTGTTATTTTTACAGATATTTGCCATTATTTTCACCATTTGTACAGATGCAGTATAGTTCTGCCTGGGGTTGCTTGGTGTGATATAAATGTAAGGTTCTGTATTGTGTTCTTTGCCTACAAGCAGACAGAACTTTAGGTATAATTTCTGGATTACATAAAGTGTTTACTTGGTGATTTGCAGTTTAAAAAAAAAGGTCTGGGGTCTGCCTCAGCCATTAAAGTGAAAAGTTTGTAGATACCCAACATTAACTTGTGTTAAAAGCCTAAAACTCATGGTCATTTCAACCTTTAAAACCTGTTTATTGTGGGGGTTTTTGTCCACTGTAAGCAGACATTCAATAGAAATTCAGCACTCACATGGAGTGGAATGTCTGGCCATGTGGCAAATGTAGTCCAGTCAGCCACAACATTAAAACCACCTGCCTAATATTAGAGCATCAACACAGGACTCTGCGGGTGTCCTGTGGTGTCTGACACCGGAGCGTTGGTAGTAGATCCACCTTGTGCTCTTTGTCATGTTCCTCGAGTCGTTCCCGAGCAGTGTTTGCAGTTTTTCAGGGTGCATGTAAAAGTAAGCAGGTAGTAAGTGCCAGAACCCAAGATTTCCCAGCTTCCAGCTTTTTTTTTTTTTTGGTATCGACTTATATATTGTACAGTGGGTTTTTAGAGCTTGTCCTCTGGTTCAGAATCAGTTGTATCAGAGCGATGAACCTGAACCATAATGGTAAAGTTACAAGCTCACTAAAGACTCACTTTAAAGCTTGATGAAGCTAAGGGGAGCTGCAGATTCGGGTGATCAATGCTTGTTGGTTTATCAGTACAAGTGACGCCTTTTTGCATTTTCACATTATCATTTATACTGATTGAAAAGTCTGGAGAATGAATGGAGTTGTACGTGTATGCTGTATGTGTGTTTTATAGTGTGTATGTGCTGTAGGGTGGGAGTAGGGCTGTGGGGATTTTAGACTGTGTATGTTTGATCATATCGTCTTATTTTTTATTTAGTACCCTCAGATATGTATTTTATATTTACTATTGTGTCTAGGGACTGCAGATAGAAATTAGCTGGTAGCTACATCTGGTATAATACATCTCCTCTCCCATGAGATTAATGTTTTTTGTGCACTGTCCCTGACAAATGAATAAAAAGGATTTCCTATATGGCTCTTCTAAGAATACTGAGTTTAGCTGCTTTAAACCACATTTACCATGACCTGCATGTCACCGAATCAATGTTAACAGTTATTTTTATCGTGGCGGTATGAACAAGCAGTTTGCTTCGATCAAATGGTTTAAACTTTTAAAAGTATTAATTTAGATGTGAACAACAAGTCAGTCTTGTATAATCACAGCAGTACAGCCAATACATACTTAAGCAACATGTGAGAAATCGATGAACTGTTTGCACTTGTGATCACAGCGGAGCTCCTTCTATATAACAAGCTGTCCACAGTTAAACGTACACTCCGGTTTAATTATTCCAGTTGGGATTGTCTTGTTAGTAATTAACCCAGGCTCTCCATATTGGGTTTGGGGTGATATTGGGCCAATTAAAGATCAATAATCCTGATCTTTAGCTGGCTGCTTCCTCACAGCGGTGTCTGTGTATTTCAGGGTGAGTGAGCAGTCGATGATGCTCATTAGTAAGCAGCACAGGTTTGTAGTCAATATGCTGAGAGCTGAGAGGGTCAGATCGATACGGATCTGAGCTGGAAGTTAGTTGGAGAAGTAAAGAAAGAAAGAGGCTGTTATCTTCTTTGCTTCTGGGCTTATTTGTACTCTTTTCTTCTCTGGCTTTTTGTTTTACTCCAGTTATGCACTTGTGACTGAGTGGTATAATTCGGGGAAAATAAAATAAAAACAAGCTGTTTTCATCTTTGTATCAGATCGTTTTTCTCTTCTTGTTCTGGTTTTACTGTATTTCTGCTTCACTGTCTTTCTTTGTAAGTATGTACAGAAATTCACCACATGTGCGTCACATATCACTTAAGTCATTACCATGAAATCCATTTTTAGTCACGGATACACAGGCAGAAACACACTTTACTCTGTTTGTCTGTTTCTCAAAACAACACTCAACATACAGACGCATGTTCCAGTTTTTTCTTAACCCACACACACACACATGTACATATGCATTCCCTCATTAGTCCCTCTGGCTTTTTACCACAATCTCAGAGATCAGTTTGGGAATTAGTTGAGACTTAAATAGGTCCTGCCTCCCTGCAACATGCACACGAACACACACCATCTTTCTCAGACCCGAACACTGCAGTTGACTGACAAACAAAAACACACCTACACACCACCTCCGATGGAAAGAAACACTCATTAACTGCTGTGTGTTTCCGTCCATCTGAAAATTGAGCTTTCGACAACCCGAGTTGAAATGTCAAAAATAAAATCCTAAATATCATACTTTTAGTCAGCGGCTGAGGTGGAAAGACTGCAGGAGACGACAGTTTTAAAGGAGAAGATGAGCAAATAGATGCTGCTGGAATATTTTCTGGAAAATAATAAACAGTTTTTCTTGTTTTGTCAGTGGAAATGCAGCCAAAAACACCATAAGGTTGATTTTGATAAGAGAAAGTTCATTAGAGTTTCACAGATAACAACTTTAAATACTTTGACAGACTTATAGAACCTGATCAAGTATTGGGAGATTACATATATTATATCCATAATCTTAATGGATCAGCCACAACATTAAAACCACCTTCCTAATGTTGTGTAGGTCCCCCTCGTGCAGCTAAAACAGCTCTGATCTGTTGAGTCCTGAACTATTTAGACCTCTAAAGGTGTTCTGTGGTTTCAAACACCAAGACGTTATAGCACCAGATCCTTTAGGTCCTCCATGGATGGACATTTCCAACACATCCCACAGATGCTTGATCGGATTGAGATCTGGGGAGTTTGGAGGCCAAGTCAACACCTTGAAGTCTTGTTCCTCAAACAATTCCTAAACAATGTGTGCAGTGTGGCAGGGAGCATTTTCCCTCTGAAAGAGGCCATCAGGTAATACTGTTGCCATGAAGGCGTGTACATGGTCTGCAGCTAGGTTTTGGCAGGTGTCAAAGTAACATCCACTGATTGCCAGGCTGCATATCCAAGAGCCTCACACTGTCTCTACTGGCTTGGCTACTTTCTATAGTGCTTTCTGCTCCCATCTCTTCTCCAGGACACCTTCTTCAATTATTCCCTGGTCCAGTTCTGACACTCATGTGCCGACTGTCTGCAGTTGACATGGATCAGCATGGGCCGATCTGCAGCTACACAGCTTCATACACACCAAGTTGTGATGTACTGTTTGTTGTGGCATCTTTCCATTATAGCAGAGTTCAGGTTTTCAGCAGTTCTTTTGTGGGCCTTGACTCCCCATGTATATTACTGTATCTTGGATGCTCATAACCCTGTTGCTGATTCACTGGTTCTCCTTCCTTGGAACACTTTTGGTAGCTGCTAACCAATTACATACAATGAACACCCTACAAAACCTGCTGTTCTGGAGGTACTCTGACCCAGTCGTCTAACAATTACAGTTTGGTTCTTGTCAAAGTCGTTCAGATTCTTACGCTGCCTTTTTTTCCCCTGCTTCCAACGCATCAACTTCAAGAACTGACTGTTCTCTTGCTGCCTTGTTTATCCCACCTCATGACAGGTGCCACTGTAACAAAATAATCAGTGTTATTCACTGCAGCTGTCGGCGTTTTTAATGTTGTGGCTGATCGGTGTGTAATTTAGCTTTTATTTTTATTTCTAGTGAAGTTCGCAGTTGTCGTCTGTGACAGTGAAGTGTACATTTCGACTATAAAATAACCGCAATCACAATACCTTAACACAACTCTCAAATAGTCCTAGTGTATAACCAGTTCTCTCTTGAAAATGTGCATAAAATGTCACTTGCAGAAACACCTACAAAGAGCTGCTACCTCCTGCCAGACACCTGTTGATGTGATCAGTGCTTCATAGCAGCCAGTTTTGTGCGTTTGAGAGAGAAAGATACATCAGGTGATCGTGAACACGTGTGCACTAATTGTCAGGACAGGATGTCGAGTGCAGAGAGAGGTGATAATCTACAGTAACGGAGAACGAGAGGATGAGGGAGGCTTCCAGTGTGAAGGTCACTGAGAGAGATATGGACGGTGTGGTATGAGAGGCGTTGGCTTGGAGCTGCACAGTTAATACACTTGTAATGCTGATTATCTCCAGCCTGTCGTGTCATGGATGGATGAGGAAGAAAGGAGGTGGGTTTAGTCGTCGGGGGATTACAGGAGGAGGGAGGATGGATGAACCGACACGAGGAGCAGTAGATGGATGGTTGGAGGGAGAAAAGGGGGAAAGAGCTTTCAGCTGGTTTCGAGCATTTTTCAGTTGGAATAGGTTAATTTTATCAGTTGTATATCACTCCCTGTTATGTAACGTTGCACTGACTGTTTTTATTTTATTACTCAACCAGTGCTTTAAATCTCCTCTCCGGTGCACCTGCCAGAAAGCAAATGATCTGTCAAGTGTAATTTTCGCCGGCCAAATTAATGAACGTCTGCGAATATGTCATGTCGACTTTGTCATAACAAATGGTCACGAGAGCCTCACCTGACTGGTCGAGAGGGAAAAAAAGACATTGAAATTTAATTTAATTGGTTGGAACGTGATCATTTTTCACTGCCTGGCAGAAAAAGTAGTATTAGTTATTTAATTTCATAGAATTTTTTGGTGTAAATGAGAGATATCAGACATTTCTACAGCAAAAATATTTAATAAATGTCTTTTCAAAATGCACAATAAATATATAAGCATTGATAATTTGGTCAAAATACAGTTTTTATCATATATTTCAAATGTCCATCCATCCATCCATCCATCCATCCATCCATCCATCCATCCATCCATCCATATATGTGTGTATAATTTAAGCTAGAACGGTATTAAACTCAAAGGAATGAATGAAGAGCATTTCACTTCATCTCAACAAAAATTTAATTTAAAAACTGCTGTTAACTTAAAAAATGACAGTTATGTACAGAACAACTTTGTAGATACACTCCATTGACTAGATGTCCAAGACATTATCAGATATTTGTAATTTTGAAATTGACTCTGAATTCAAATATGTGCAACAGTTTTGGAAAGAAAATCAACATAAAGTACCACACCAGAAAATGAAAAATACATTGACAAGTGTTTATTCACAGAGATGTATATTTTTAGACTTATTTGTTGGAAAATAACATCTGACATCTAATACTTCTCAAGACTTGTGCTGGCCATAAATACAGTGAAGCTTGAAAATTGGCGAAATCTTTTGGGATGTTTTTTTACTATGCCAAACCTAAAACATGTTGGATAAACAACACCCACAGGTTGTGGAAAGTCAGGAAAAAGTCAAGTAGAAAACTTATCGAACATAAGTATGGTGGTTTTTTTCTTCACATACTTAGAAATTTCCTCGTACATTTCCACATTTGACATGGGAAATATTCTTCATGCTCCAAAAAAGACCTTGTATTTTTATTTTTAAACGACCACCGGGTTGGTTTTATTATCAGAAAATGGGAAAGTCTGCATTTCCGCTCAGTGCTTTGGACAGCTGACCTTGATATCCAGAGTTTTGGTGGAGAAAGAGAGAAGAAGTGAAATGTGGAGGTAAAGGAAAGGACAGAAAGAGAAAGTAAACAAACAGCAAGGTTCGACTGAGTTGTTATTTTACTCCAAATTCCCCTCTTCTCTCGTCGCTCTTCCCCTTCGTTACCCCCCATCCTGCTCTCCACTCCCCTGTCGTGTTTGCAGGCAGAGGTAGTTGTTTTTGAAAACATTACACACACACACACACACAGACACACACAGTGTCCTAATCAAAGCCAGGCTCTGCACATTGTGTCCCAGTTGAGCAGCTATTTTTATCTGCAGTGCTCTAACACAGGGATGGAATGGGTCAGATAGGCCAGGCTGACGAATCCATCAAGACCAACAGATAAACAGTCGGCCCGCAGGACTGCCAGTGCACACAAACACACACTTACACGCACCCACACTGTTTAAGTAAACAAATCAACCAGTGATCATATCATAAATGCAAACGTGCACAGCCCTTCCTCTTGTTCCGCCTCTTTATCTTGCACTTTCTGACGACTACAGGTGGTTCCAGTCTGGGATGTGGTTTTCTTCCTACCGCTGCAATATTTTCTTTCTATCTGTATCTCATTGTTTGTTCTGCCTTTTTAATACCTGAATACGTGGCTTTCTAAATCCGTCACACACAAACATTATCGTGTCCCATTAGCTCCATGACAAATCCTCAGCCTCGCACACACATGATGCACTCAGATGTAGTTAGAGGCCCATGATTACTGATTCACCGTTGAGAGAGGAATACAGTTGGCAGAGATCCAGTTTCTGGCTTGTTTGGGATTCAAGTGGTCTGGCTCGGACCCAATTAGTTTCTCTCCCTTCCTGCCTCTCTGTCCTGTTATGTTGTTATCATGACTATGTGCTGTGTATCTACAGCTTTCAGGGGTGCAATTACTTACTGAGAGTTACTTATGTCTTTAGAGTAGTGATGATAATCTTAACTGGCTTATATGATGATATGTCAAACTTGGGACTGCTGAGTTGTTTTGATTTGGGCCTTTACAGTTTGGATGTAACATCAGGTGCGGTACTATTTCCGCAGAGTGTAATGTTCAAGCTTCCATGCTTGTTATGTTACGCTTTTGCAGAGCACCTCGGCAAAACTCAGCAGTAGCCCTTGATGGTTTTATTTGCTTTATGCTAAGATAATATTAGCAAGGCAGTACAATTATAAGCATCAACAGTTTGCTTTTGGAATTTTTTTGCTACATGAAACACAACCATGGCTATGTTAAAACAGCAAAGTTATAATGCCATGAATTAGAAAAATAAGTGGAAAAAAGTTAAATTTCTCTATTTATTATACAAAAATGGAAAGACAAATACTGGAATCAACATGTACAGCATTTAAATGCCTACAGGTGTTACCAAAACTGGGGAAAAAGCTTTTACATACTGTTAATATTTTACAACTTATATTGGGAATTTGTTTCCATATTTGCCTCCTATCCTGTGTTATGTAAACACTGCCTGCAGTCACATGTCTATTAGTCACAGCTGAGTCAGTTATGGCATCATGGTTGTGGCAAAAGAGTGTACAATTTATTTTTTCAAAGAATCTTGTTAGAGAAAAAGGTTTATTTTTGACTTTTTTTGTGTGATTTTTAATGAATTACAATTCTAAGCATAGGTTTGGTCTTTGGCAGAAAAGACCATGTCACAAATGAATAGTTCAAGGACCGTCCTAAACTTAAAAATCCAACGATTGTTTCTGTTTTTACAGTTTTTGGCAATGATAAATAGTATCATTTTCAAACCCGCTGTTGGGTTTTGGAGTTCAGAGAGTTTATTGACCAAACAGGACTTGCAATAGCTGTAAAATGCAAAGAACACATTAGTTGTTACTCCTCCCATGTTGACATGCTATGTGAAATATTTCTGATAGGCAAATCACTCCCACCTCTTTATCTGCTGTACAATATTTCCTGTTCTACCCCCTTCACTCAAACTGTCAGCACATTGAAGAGCATCATAATTCTCGAGATCAAAGTTCAGTCTTTTTGAATCATGCAGAAAATGTACAAGGCATGCTCATTTCATAGCTGGATATACGACTCTCTCCTTTGCTTTCTGGCTTGAATCAGGACAAATTTAAGCTCCAATGCACTTGGATCATCTCTCTGGTCTTGGCTTTCTTTTTCACTAACACTTTTTCCACTTTGTTCCTGAGGTTTCCGTCCACGCTCTGCGCTAACATGGATCTGTGCTCTGTAATCATTTTATCTGTAGATAAAGTCAATTTGTTCACATGTAACAGCTACGGCAGCAAAGGGACCGCACGTTAGCTCTTTATGCATTTCTTTATCTTTGACTGTTATTTACCCACGCTTCGGCAATGTCTGCCTCTTTTCCCACCTGTCTCTCTCAATTTATGTACGTCTCTCAGCCCGTTACAGTCTAATTCTCTGCTCATTTCTCCTGCTTTCTTCTCCCTCCGTCTCCCTCTGTCTTATATGTTGCCAATACAAAACAGTAACACATGCATTTACAACCACAGATTTTCTTTGAACATCCATATGTGCTTAACATAAACATGCACGCTCACACATTCATCTTCCAGCTCTATGTTCTCTGTCCAGACACATATGCAGTTATATACTGCTTACAGGGCCATATGATAGTAATTTGGCAGTATGGAGAAGCAGGAGGGCTCAGCTGGAGTTTGGGCTTGAGTGGAAGAAGAGTCTGGGATCCAGTTTATTGGCAGGAAACAGGACGTCGCCTCTTGAGTCATACTTCTTACTGTCTCATTATTGGATGCATACAGCATGAACCTCTGAGAGTATGACTTGATGCGTTTTTCTTTATAACCTTAGGATGTTTGAAATGTGCACAGTTTTAGAGGAGTGTTTGAGGAGAAGCACTGCTGTGACCTGTGATGTGAAACTTTAATTGGCACTAAATTATCCTTCATTCACCTAAACAGAGTCATTTATGAGGAATTTTAGTAGAGCTGCTTTATTTTTTGGTCACTAGTGTACAAAAGAAAAATTGCAACAAGCTGAAAAAGCCGTACCTCTGACATATATTGCCTTATAAAGTTGTTTTGCCTCACAATAATAGACGATGTATACTTGGCAAACATGGGCCAATATCATTCATTTGAGGTGTGCTTTTGTTCACCTGACAGCCGTATTTCTAGTATCCACTTTTGACTTGGTTCTAATTTGCTGTCCACCAATTTCTGATAAAAATGTCTGGCTCTTTAGCTGCCAGATGTGCCACTTTTGTCACCAGTGTATCTCTAGTTTTGTGTGTCTGCTAAAAACAACTACCTGCTGCTAGAAACAAGCCTGATGAGAAGGATTCAGATTAATCCCACTATTTACAAAGTTGGTGTCACGTTTAACATCAGCCCTACTGTTGATATATCTGCTCTCTTTCTCATTCATGTCTACAGTAGCCAACACACAAATTTAAGCATGCACTTCATATTTTGGTGTGATCTCCAGTAGGGTTGGGTGATATGCTAAAATGTTCCTACCGGACATAGATAGTCCAACAATTAGAAATTGCTGATATATTCATGGAGGTGTCCGAGACTATTTGAAAAAGAGTCTGATGGCGTCAGATCAGTGTTTCCCATTCACTGATTTATTTTTAGCGGCCCACCACAATATCAACATTGACTGCCACATATTGATTTTCTATTTCTTTATTATTTAGAATGGGTAAAGTCTTATTATATTGCAGAGCTGTGTCCCATTCTCTCTGTTTGTTTGTTTTTCTCTGACAAACACATTGACAATGGACCTGTCGGTGAACAACAGCCCCTCCTCTCTGTGCTCAATATGAATCAAAACATGTGCATGAAGAAGGTTTGTTGTTGGATCTTCTATGCAGAATAGAAAAGAGTTGGTGAATAACTAGTATCATGAAGCCCTCTGCACAAATTTGTGCAAAACCCATGCAATCAAGTTAACTCTGACTCTAAGTTATTCTATCTGCAGTGTGGGAGACTCAACGCTGCCATTAAGTTATTATGAGCATGCAAGGTGCTGTTTTACCTTTAAATATCCGCTGCTCTGGAGACCTCTGTCTTTGTTCTAGCTCGGCTCATAGGCTTTACTGTCTGGATCATTACTGTGGTAACACTGTCAGAACATGACCTGCATGAGCTGGGGTCTCAAACACAATACACAACATTTGTATGACTGTTATACTAAAAGTAACTTTATCTTCGCTTCACAGTAGCTGTGGCTGCTGTTAACTTGCTTCTGACATACACGCAACTCCAACTGCCAGCTTTTACTGCATGCTTTAAATTGTGATTTACAGGCTAATTATTTACCAGAGTATCAATGAGGCAGACCATTAAATTAGCAAACTATAACCATTAATTTAGCAATTTTTAGCTCGATTAGTTTGTCTAATCACTCAACTGCTCAGCGGTTGAGGCTTTAGGCTTTGAGCTACTAATCAGAAAGTTAGTGGTTCAAGGCTGAGCTTTCTAACCAGCTGGTATATGCAAAAGACTGCATTTCATTGTACTGTATGCAATGCCAATACAGTTGAATCTGATCTCCAGCTGATTCTGACAAATTCACAGTTTACAGTTCACTTTTTTCTATATTATAGAAATAGAACTGAACTGAATTTGGAGATGCAGAATTCATAACTCAACTGTAGCATCAATCTTCTGGATTGATTACACTTTGGGATTGCACTGAACTATATTTATTGCCTGCCCCAGTATCACAACTGCAAATCAGTCTCAGGTCAAAGCTTAGGGAATTTTGTTGAGTAGAAAATGAACATGCTTGTCTTCTGTCATGTTCTGTAAGACAAATAAAATGAAAAAATATTGACAGTCAAACGTCATAGCTAAAAATACGTAAGAGTGCGTGGGATCTGTCGTCAAAATGGATAAAGTGCCGTCATATATCTGTCTGTTTTTGTACCCACATGACTGCTGGTCATAAAGTCTTACTGTCTGTACTGTCCTCACTAAATCACGATGAGATGAGCCTGAGATAAAACGTGCTGCCCGTGCCACACCTCTGTCTCGTTATTTCCACTCACGATGTTTTGTTTTGTGTTCCAGGTGCGTAACCTGTGCTACATGGTGACACGGAGGGAGAAAATGAAACACACCCTGTGCGACCTCCAGGAGAAGATTTTCCACCTGCAGATACAACTACTGGAAGAGGACATGGCTGGAGGTAAGAGAGAGAGATAAAAGAAAAAAAAAACTGCAGCCATTTCATTCCAGTCATCTAAACACACAGATGTAAAAACCTGTTACCTTTCACCCACTCAACCGCTGTAGCCAAGGCCGCCAACACACACTCTGTCCATCCCGTTAAAAAAGAAATGAAAAAAAAAGGTAAAAATTTTGAAAGCTCAAGTGTATAACAGTTACATCCAAACCCTTGTTGGCTGAGTGTGGTGGGTGGACAGTTTTGGAAATGGCCTGTCATCATTTTTGCACAGTAGGCCACACTTGACACCTGCACAGCAAAGAACGCTGGAATAATAGTTCAGCCAGATATTGTGACACACACCATCCACATAAATGGAGCTCGATTTTCTAGCCACTCTACACAGATGACTGACCTCGAAGCATTTTGTGTAGCTGCTCCGTGATGGAGAGCAGGAAGGATGAAGATGGCTGGTTGAGGTGATGCTGCTGTGTTGGTCAGATATCGGCTCAAAATGAGATTTGTGACCTTAGTGGAAACATTGGGTTAAATGGAGTATAGTTCTGAGCTAGTTTTATTAGTAGTCATAGTGCAGTCATTGTTATGATAGTGCTAATAGCATTACAAAGTTTGTTTTTACTTCCGATCTGAGGCATTAATTATTTAGTATCAGCCGATACCCAATACCATTTTTCTAGGTAATACACACTTCAAGTATTGCAGATTAACGGTAGTACCTGGTTGCTCCTACTGTTTAATACTGTACCAACCAGAAGAAGCGGGAACATCCATGTTGGCATGCAGAGAGCATTATGGGAGTTTAGGTAGTTAAGGAGCACCATGACAAAGTCTTCTCAGAGGCTTAATGGCCTCCGGCTAAAACACACGTGGTAAATTAAGCTGGGATAAACTAGGACAACATTCTTATATTTCACTGGCATATGAAACAACCTTTTTGCAGCTTGTTTCACACACACATATGACAATGGATGTAAACAAAGAATCGGGTTTAGCATCCCGTTGATACAGACCAATTAAAAATCATCATCAACAATCCCTGTTACTAAGTGTTATATAAATAAAGTCTGTACAAATTCTTTGAAGTGATAATACAAATAAGACAAAACTAGAAGAAACTTAAAATAGAATTCTAAACAAGATGCTTTTTATTTATTAAAATAAATAAATAAATAGCTTTTCAGGAGAGCTTTAAATGAGGTTATGGCGCTGACTGATCAATGCTACTTGGTTTGATTATTCCACAGTCTGAAGGCTCCTTGTAACACCAATCTGGACTTTGGTAAAACTAACAAGACTGTGTCAGAGCATCTTAGGCAAGGATCTGGTGTATGTAAAGTTAGTAGCACCAGCAGTGTAACCAGATGCCAAACAGCAACGAGTCATAAAATATTACTGCTCAATTATAAAACCAAATAGGAATGAATGTGGGCCGTCATTACTGAAGAATGTACAAATGTTTACCGTATACACCAGAAGTGAATCCACCCTTGTGCAAAATCAATTTAATGTCAAATGATTCAACATTGTTAACTTATACCTTACATTAACTTCATTATTCCCAAGTTAAACAGTATGGTATTTGCTCATATTTTAAGTTAAGAACTTCAGAAGTAAGAATTTACTATATTACAAATACAGACCTTACGGTAAGAACTCAATGTTACAAAAGTCAGTACAGTATCATAAATGAAATATGTGTTCTGCCATTCTTCAGAGACTATTTTGCTCCCAGTATTCATCAGGCTTCTTTTCATGGTATCTTGCAAAGTTAATCTTGCAGTTTTGTGCTGAATAGCGAGCACTTTTTTTTTTCCTTGGACACTGTCCATATAGGTTGACATTATGCAGTGTCCTTCACACTGTCTGAGCTGTCACAGAACCTCCAGTTACCATTGATAACCCTTGTGCCAAGTGTGAAGCACTTGTCCATCTGTTTTTAGAGCTAGATTGTGCGAGGAGAGTCGCTGTCCGTAGTGTCATTATAGGAGGACGACCACTACGGCTCATTCTCCACCTCCTGATTACTGCTGCAACTGTGTTTCCACTGATTTTCAGTTCTTCTGCATCCTTTTCCATCTTTGTGAAGACACACAATCAGATTTTTCAGTGATCAGTACAGGTGTCACTTTATAACCATTTTTGTGCATATTGAATTATCACAGGCTTTCATGCTAGTGACTGCAGGTGGATTCAAGTCTGTTGCATTGAGTTTTTACTTTGGAGCGTCATTTTCAATATATAGTCTTTCTACAGTTTCCTACTCGTCAACTTAGAAACATGCAATTCTTGAGAGATGATACAATTTGTATTTATCATTTATACAAATAAATAATATGTGTATTGCTCAAAATAGATGTAGTGCTGCTCTCGTCTGGGAAAAAGATCAGATCAGAGGACAGGAGCACTTACAGAAAATGTGAAGTTATTAAGGTCAATAAACTCTTGACCTTAATGTACAAACATGACACCATGTTATAAATTTTAAGTAAAATGTTCAGAAATGTTTTTTAAAAAGTAGTCTTACATCAAACAGCCAGGCCTTCTAGTCACAGTGGATAAGCACACTTCTTACAAATTGGTCTCATATTACACAGTGAGTGTAGCCTGCAGTTGTTAAAAGCTAGAAAAAGACACAAGTCTTTAAACGTGGAGAAAATTGTAATTGCAATACTGAAATCATTCTGCATAGAAGAGATAGAAAACCCTTATTAACAAAGACACAGTACTGTGCAGAAGTTTCAACATTTTCACCAGTATGTTTTATGTATTAGTTTGCTCCACACAAATGCAGTAAATGAAAAAACAACACGTTTCCAAGGTTTTTGGCGGGTGAGTTGTTCTCGCCACGGCTCCTCAGTGGATCTGGTTTGTTTCAGTTGCTTCAATCGCTTCATGTAATCCCAGACTGACTCCATGAAATTAAAATTAGGGCTCTGTGGGGAGCCATGTCGTCAGCTGCATGAGGCCTTGTTCCTCTTGTCGCTGAAGATAGTTCTTGTTTGGGGTTGTCGTCGTGCTGCAGAATGAGTTTAAGGCTGATTAGATGCCTCCCTGGTGGCACAGTGTGATGGATAAGAATCTAAACTGCCTCAAACGCTGCACTGTAGTGCATGTCAGCTGCATAAAGCAAGACTGAACAGCCCTCTGAACTTGGTCATTAAAACAAAGTTGAATTACACACCAATATTTGTCTCTGTGTCACACTGAAATGATTTGGAAGCTGCTGCTGTTGGTGATGATGGTTGTTGTGTAGGTGATGCTTGAGTGTAGTTGTTAAGAAATAATGAACGCTCTGTATGTGTCTTTGTTGCTGAACCTTTTAGTTTAAAGAGTCGTGACCTGCAGCTGTCGTGGCGATGGCAGTGAAAGCTTGTTGTCATGGTAATACCAGTAATGTCTTGCTGGCAGTGGTAATGACGGTGAACTTCTGTCAGCCTGCTCCTGTTGTGGAGTGTGAAGTTAGTGTTCAATTTGCAGCGCTCTTCATTCCCGAGGAAGGCTACACACATCTACGCACTCAAGTAAATCGAATACGAGCACTTTCACTCTCTCTTTCTTACTCCCTCTGTGTTTCTCAGTAACACACTCCCAAAGGCGCGCGCACACACACTCACACGCACTCACGCGCGCGCACACACACACACACACACGGTTGCACACATGCAGTGCAGAGCTGCTGACTCAGCAGATTGCTGCCATCAGGTACCAGGAGCTGAGCTGCTGGCACTAAACAGCCATATCTATTCACACTGCCACAGGAGTGAGATTAGAGAGGATAGTTGGTGTGTGTGTGTGTGTGATGGAAAGAGCGAGCACCAGAGAGTGAAGGATGAGGTTGTCTGCTGTAATGATTTGTCATGTCCCTCAACATCTTTCCCTCTTATTTTCCCCCACTCTCCGCTTCTCTTTATTCTCTTCTTTAATCATTCCTCTCTTCCATCTGCTTCTTTCTCTCATTTGCAGTGTCCTCCATGGCTTGTATTTGCCTTGTCATTCCCGCTCAGTTATCTTGTTTTGGTTGTCTCGTCCGACATCCTGTTTCAGTCAGTCCATCAGTTGTCTACGTGTGTTCTTCTTTCGCACAAACTGATTTTACGATACGATGTGATGCTGAAGTGACATTGAGAATAACTAAAAATGGCCCTGGGCTGCACAGTTAATTGAATATTAATCATGATTTGGCCTTTGCACAATTACATGCGCATGAACAACTGCAATACTGACATTTAAATTGCAATCTGCGTCTAACGTTTTTTTTAACAGATTTTTTGTTATTTTACTAGTATTTCCAGTATTTATTTTAAGTAGATGATAGCTAGTAAAAATCACTCAAAAAGAGTATTGATTTAATAGTCGATCAGTTGTTGACTATTAAATTAATCGCCAGATACTTAGTTGAGTGATTGATTAGTTGTCAACAACTGAATTAACTGTCAACTATATTAATAATTGATTAATCAGTAAATTGTGGTCATTTTTAAAGAAAAAAGTCTAAATTCTCTGATTTCAGCTTCTTAAATGTGATAATGTTCTGGTTTCTTTACTTCTCTCTGACAGTAAACTTGAATATCTTTGGGTTTTGGACAAAACAAGACATTTCCAGATGTCATATTAGGCATAGAAAACATTAATTGTGATTTTTCACTTTTTGTTTTTTACAGTTTTCTTAATTGATTGATTGTCTTGATTAATCATTAGCTGCAGCCCAATCACACAGTAAGCTAAACATGTTGGAAACCTTCTTTCAGTACAGTGATGATGCTCACACTGCTAACTTGAATTAATTCTTGTATTAGCAATATTACATTTTTTGGGAGCTAAATTTGCTCAGACATCCACTGTAAGCAGCACAGAGAGCTTTTAGAATTGAAAATCAGTTTTCCAGAAACCTTCAGAAACCCCTCCCCACCTTCCCTA
The DNA here is from genome assembly GCA_900302755.1 of Chromis chromis. Classification (NCBI taxonomy): domain Eukaryota; kingdom Metazoa; phylum Chordata; class Actinopteri; family Pomacentridae; genus Chromis; species Chromis chromis. The sequence continues at coordinate 78,896 of OMNN01050492.1, forward strand.
TGGGCTTGTTTCTATGTGAAAAACTCACATCTCTCCTCTAACCCACCGAAAGCAGAACCACTAACCTCTGTCCGCCTGTCTGTCTCTCATAGCACTTCATCTGTCATCCACGCTCTGTCTGCCAGTCCGCCTGTCTGTCTGTCATGTTTATCTGCCTGTCTGTCATGTTGGGGGTTGCTCGCGTCACGGTACCAGCAAGGCAGACAGGCAGACCCACATGCAGACAGAGAGGCTTCATGATGCTGAAAGTACAAAATAGTTAAATGCATCTAGTGTCATTTTCTAGGGGGTATTTTATTAATGGTGACATAGGCAGAAAGTCAACACAGTAATTCAAAGCCTCAACAAGACCAGCTGTATAAAGACATGAAATATCAATAATGAGCTAAAACTAATTTCCCAAGAAGTATTTAAACACCAAAATGTGTTTCCTTACAATGCCTTTCAAAATAATATCTCCATGGAGCCATAAAATAGTTGCTCCAGCATGTAAATGTATTTACTTTATCAGTTAGATGCAGATCAATATTTTGGTTAGACTTTTATTGCCTTTCAAAAGGTCATATTATCCACTCTGTGTTCTCACCACCAATATGACCAAGGCAAGGTTATTTTTCAGTGTCAAGAGTTTATTGAACCTGTGGTGAAACCTTCCCCAACCTGTCTAAAGCGCTTAAAACGATTGATCTGGCTCAGGTTTATTGTCCAGTGACAGTACGGTATTTGACTCCATTGTGTGGTATCGAAGAAGTCAAACGCTGATTAATACTGATTTACAGCGATCTCAGCACTCCTGCAGCGCTCCTTGTAAGTCCTCTTTTGTAAACATATCAAGTACTATCTGTGACGCACATTGAATCTTATAAACTTTGTTAAAACACAGCAATCTTTCAACTTCAGTTTCGGTTTAGGAAGCAGGCAGGAGTCATATCTGGTGAATAGGTTAGGTGGAGTAGCGATGGTCGTGTCCATGTGGTTGTGCACCAGAAATTCCTCCACCATGGTTGGACTGTCATTGCTTACTTTAACATCAAACAATCTGAACTGTGGCATGATGGCATTTGGGTGTAGCCGCTCTTAGCACATTGATTACACACTGTTTTTGTGGCCACAACAACACAATCGTCATCCCCACTGGCCCTGCTCACTCCCTTTGTTGTCTTCCTCCTCCCCAAAATGAAATTCAAGTTTAGGTGTCACAGTTTTGACACAATTAAGGAGATGTAGTGTTTGTTTGTTACGACGGGGCTCGGTGGGGAAGGGAAGCAACATAAAACCAGTTGTTGTTGTTAAAAATAAAATTGTTTATTAAATAAGGTTCGAAACTAATGTGCAAAATTACAACAACTGAGGCAAAACTAAGGAATGGGCTGGTGGGTGCTGCTCAAATCAACAAAAGCAATAAAACACACAGAGAGTTCTCATAAGGAGAACTTAATATTATTTAAGCAGATTGTGCTTGACATGCCTACAAAATGTCACTTCAAGTCACATTGCAATTGTTGCAGGAGAGCTGGGAGCAGTGCACCACTGCACGAACAGACTACAGTCTTGGAACTTTTTGATCGCACCTCATAGGGCCCAAAAGGATTTCCCCAGTAAAGCTACTGGAGGTGAAAACTGATTTATTCATTTATGGCAGTACTGATACGTTCTTCTTTACTATAATCTCTTTATACACACACTTGTGAACACAGGTGTATAGGGCTGTAGCACATTATTCTGCAAGTAACGTTTTAGTTTTGTCTTTAGAGGAAACGCTAATACCCATAAAAATACAGGTTCAGTCACAGTCTGTACTGTAGGTAGGCTTTTTTCTTGAAAGCGCCCACACACACATACACACACGTTATGTTATTGTTATGCAGAAAGTGCACTACATTTATATTCTGGCTCAAACCCAACCGTGACAAGCTGACAGTGGTTAGTATTGGCCTCTCTGATCTGCTTTCAGCAAGTGTGTGTATGTGTGGAAGAATTTGAAGACAGAAAAAAATAAGGATGGAGGAAGGAGAGGATGGAAGGGGACAAGAAGGTAATGGGATGAAAGAGGGAGCGTAAGGAGAGAGGGAAACGCGAGAGGCGACGATGAGAGAGAAAGTGTGAAAGGACAGAAGAAAAGGTGGAGAGAGGGAGGAAGACACAGTAAGGGAGAAACAAAAAACTTTCTCACATTGCACTAATGAGCCCAGGTAAGAAATGGGACACAGTGGCTACACACACACAGACTCACGCTGCAGTTCAGTGCACCTAGAAAGAGGGAAAATTAATCACACACTTCAAAAAGACGAATCCCCCGGTGCTGTTGCACCTTCTAAACAAGAGTGGGAAGGAGGTTTGGAGGGAAGGATAATATTGCAGAGCTGGAGAGAAAGGCAACAGCAGAATGTAAAGACAAAAGAGGGAAAAAAGCACAGATCTGACAAAAACATGTTTAAAAAGGTTTCCACTGCTGATAGTTGGATTTGTGCAGAGATTACAACCTGCAGGGGGAAAGTTTCCACACATTCAAGCAGAGCCTGCAGGCGTCCTTGAAAACCCTAAGACTAGTTTTCCTCCTTTTCCAAGCTGTAGAACATATAAAAGAACAAGATCAGATTAGAAAAAAAAAGGGAAGAAATGTTGAAAAATGGTCCCTGGGAGATCAGAGGATAAGATGGTGCTCCTGTCAAAACAAAAAAAGAAAGAAATTACAATTTAGAAGCTGTGTGAAGCAGCGTTCCCTCTGGGAGCTCCCTCAAAGATCCCCTGGCGTTAATGGCCTCTGCAGCTTCAGCAACAGCCATAAAATAAATTGGAAAAGGGGGGGAGAAATGTGGTAGATGTACCTGCACTCTTTTACAAATCCACTTTATAAAAAGAGGAGTTTCATACAGTCATACAGTACTCCTACATCCTTTGCACTAGTTCCACGTCCACAAAGCCTCAAGGGGCTTTACAATCTGTACAGCATTTGACACCCACTCCAGACCCCCAGAAAAAACAACCAGAGAGGCATATCTCTTCCCGGGAGAAACAGACATGCAGTACACAGAAAAGCAACATATATAATCAAAATGACAAAATTATAGGTTTTGCACTGGGTATGCTTTAAATTTGATCATTTATAGTGCCTAAGGTGCACCAAATAGCCCTCAGTTATATTTTTAAAAATCTATGCGTGAGTGTATTGTTCAGACCGCCTCAGGAGGTGTTCACTGACTTGGAAATGTTTTTGTATCCATCACCTGCCTTGTACTTTTCACCTTTTCAAGAGTTTGTTTGTCTTCATGGTGTGGGTTTTACATCAATACTGACTGATTCAAGACTGGACCTTCCAGATAGACATATATGTCTTACAATCAATTTATGGATGGATCTTGACTATAAACAGGAGATCTTTGTTTAACTGATTCTATGATTTGTAAAATCAGCAAGCTTCCTCGGTGCTCAATTAAGTCCGTCCTCTTAAGGCGGTAAATACTTGAACACATTATTTAGTATTTTATATTGTGTGTTGATATCTGTGTCCACTTTGAATTTGAATTGACTTTTTCTCTTTTTAAGTATTTTAAAAGCTGCACTAAATCCCCTATTTAGATTTCTAAAACAAGAAAACTACCCAGGCACTCTAGCCATTATGTTGTTTCTTGTAATTTACAGACACATAACTGATGTTTTGACTGAATGTTGGAAGGAAATATGCCGACATTGAAAGGGAGAAGTACCAAATGCAAAGACCATTTTTAAGTTTCTATAAAGCTTTCTGTGTTGCTGTAGAGGCTCCTACTACCAAAAACAGGGTTATAGTTGTTTACTGACAATCCAGGCTCCATTTATCTATTGATTAGGTTCTGACAAGTACAAGTGCAACGCTCATCCTACAGCACGCTGGGAAAACTTCCTGCTGTAGGGAAAAGATTAGACGTAAATTGGCTTCATCAACAGTGTAAACTCCCTGGATAAGACGGTTTTCTCCTATTATGTGCCGACCAGCCTCAAAGGTCCTTTCTTCTGTAGGTAAACTGCACAAGTTAAACACCTGGATAAAATCTGAATTTTGAACCGTTGATTTACTCTAGTTTCTCTTACGGTCAGATAAAAATAATTTGTTTTATGTGGAGGGTCGAAACCAGAGGTCTTTGTAAATAAGGACAAGCCTTTTCTCTTAATCTAGCACAGTGTATGCAGAACCAGGTGTTTTTCACAGGTTCTAAACAGGCAGAGACAGGAAGGATGTTAGCTTTGTTTTGATGCACGGATACAGCAAAGTAAGGAAGCACAAACTGTAGAAATTCTCTGTAGTTTGCTTGAAAGACATCTGGCAGTGATAAGAACGTCGTCTTGTCGCTGAACAAGTATATGACCTCGACATAAAAAGAGACTTTCTCTTTGAGGAGCAAAAAAACAAGTGAAAAGTAAAGTTTTACTTAGACTGCAAGCATCTTGGCATATAGAAAATCTTTCAAACTTCCATCAAACAGACAGATTTTTACATTTAAACTTTAAAAATGTGCAGCCCATCTTGCTTCCTACTTTAGTTTCTTTTAGGTTTTTTGGTCTGTTTCATTTGTGCTCAGTGCACGCAGTATTTTAAAGGCTCTGATAAGTTTGTCATACTCATAACTTCCACAAGAAGACATTTCCAAGCATCCTCCCAAACAACAACCAAGCATTGACACGGATATAAAACGTTGCATTTTTCACACCTTATTCCCTCCAGTCTCATCCTCCTGATCAGAATGCATGCTACCTCCACAACATGGTTATTCTTTCACTTCACCTCACATTTTAATTATTAAATGGTGACAGCATGAGGTCTATCAATATAAATATCGCCCAGCGAAAATGGAAACATTTCAGGCCTGCATAAACAGAGCATACAGAAAATTTCTTTCTTTTGCTTTTCTTTCTTGCTCAACATGAAGAACGGTACTCTTACTGAACTATACTTTCACACTCACTTCTCTTTTGCACACAAACAGAGAGAGAGAGAGAGGGGTCGTCTCAGTGTGAAATCTCTCTCTGGTCTCTCTCAGCTCCATTCATGCATGTCCTGCTCCTCCATGCTAAAGTAAGCATGAGGACAGCCTACTGCTCGCTATGACAGCCGCACACATACACACACACAATGTAGGCATGTACTGTGCTAACCAACACAGACATATTTTAAAAAGCAACTATACTGTATGAGAGAGAACTGTTTCAATATACTAGTGTAGTCTTTCTATTAAACTAAGCATTCTTTATCTTCCAGTAGTCATGTTGGTGACAGTAATCAGTCCATGGTTCGGTCCACGTCTTTGGTCCAGAATGAAATCACTCAACAATTACTGGATGGAAAGAGATGAATGATTCTGCACTGACATTCATAACCCTTAGAAAATAAAGCTTACAGACTTTGCCGACATCATGTAAGGCTGATATTTGCAAGTACGAGTAAAATATCTCAACAACTATTGGATGTAATGCAATAAAAATGGATGCCAACATCAAGGGAGAACCATGGTCTATTTCAGCCTGTTGTATTTCTATTTAATGCAGTTATATTGGCTCTGTGGGTCATACAAACTTTTAACTCTAGAGATTTTGGGAAACAAGGAATCGCATAAAACAGTTTATGAATAGAGTTTAGCGGGGCAGTTAGCAGGAGCTAATTGCAGTTTTCCGAAAAAAGGTGACTTGTTTTCAGTCTGACTCAAAGTAAACACAGAAATTAACCACCAGGAATGCACATTGTGCAAACTGCATAAATATCTCCATCTGGGGACACTTTCCAACTGATCTAATCACTGGAATATTAATCTGGTCAGCTTTATTAATTGGAACCAGAGTCCAAAGGTGAACAGCTAAATCAAATAGAAAGACAAGACGTCCTGAAAGACAATGTACGTAAGGAACCTGGTGGTGGTTCCTGCGCTCATTGCAGACTGAGGAAGAAATGCTTTTCTGCAAAGAGGGATACTTGTTGATGCCAGACTTTGCTTCAAACCTCTATGTGTCCATGGATAAGAATAATCCCAGCTGTAGGGCTACAAATGAATCTGTAGCTTTGATTAACATTGTTGTCATGGACATGGGGTTTCAGCTCCCCAAAATCAGCTGGGACACTCTGGTCTCTATAAGGCAAAAGCTAATACAGTTAGCAAAATGGCTGTTCTATGTAAACAATTCCTGTGTTTACTTTTGGCCAAACTGGAAAACAAACGTTTAAAATGATTCATGCAAAAATATCTTTCTTTGGAAAGCTGCAAAGAGCTCATGCTAAATTATTCTGTTAAAAGTTTTTGTGAGACTCCTCATTTTCTCTCATTTCTACAATGATGAAGTTAGCACAACACCAAGCTGAAATAAACTGGGATTCTCATCTAAACTTCCCCTCAGGATGAGCTTTAATAACTGTGATATCCAAGATGTTTAATATAGCACCATCATCAAGTCAAAGATTTTACCTGGTCTCATACTATGATTCATGACAAATACCTGCAAAACGAATGGAAACAGCCTCAGCCGTAGGTGGCAAATAATAGCATGCTGACCAATTAAACTAAGATACGTGTTTGCACTTAAAGCCCTGCTGCTGTGCCTAAACACAGACAGACCCCACTGCATGGCTATAGTTTGTTTTTATGGAACAAAACCCAGATATTAAAGTATCTGATGTGCTGCTTTAAACTGAACAGTGCATAGTGAACAGGGTCATCTAGTCATGAGGACAACGGCAATAAATTATACTTTTATGATGTCATTTTCATATTTTTTGAATTAGGGTGTATACACCAATCAGACATAACATCATGACCACCTGCCTAATATTGTGTTGGTCCCTCTTATGACACGAGGACCTCTCAGGGTGTCCTATGGGGTCTGGCACCAGGATGTTGGCAGTGGATCCTTTGGGTACTCTGGCTTGTGCAGTGGGGCCTCTGTCAATCAAACTTGTTCCACTGCATCCTGTTGATGCTTGATCAGAATGGGGTCTAGGAAGTTTGGAGGTCAAATCAACATCTTGGGCCATTGTCATGTTCCTCAAGATGTTCCTGATTGTTTGATGTTTTTGCCATGTGGTGGGGTGCATTTTCCTGCGGGGGTAGGCCAGTGACATTTGGGATTTCCATTTGCACGAGGGAGTGTGCTTGTTCTGGGACAATGTTTATTTGGGTGTCTAAGTCTCATCAACACGGATGGCAAAATCCAAGGTTTTCCAGCAGAACACCACATAGTACCAATATGATCAATGTTATTCACTTCACCTGTCAGTGGTCAGAATGTTGTGGCTGATCAGTACACTGGTATTATCTAATGTTAGGCCAATAAAAAGCTTGACTAATAATGGTAAATTTGCTGTAGGTGTAAGATCATCCATGTCGACTATTTCACCCAACAGTTACTACAAAGCGATACACGCACAAACTAATCAAAATCAGCTTTTTTTTTTTAAAAACCCCACTATAGCTGTAATCAACCTGCAGCTGTCACCTGCTGTACTGATGCATGCGAGTGCAGATATATATATAAATATAAGAACATGATGTACAGCAGCAGGAGAGTTAGTGAGCCGTGCAGTCATGACTCTCTTGTTTGTGTAAACAGCAGGAGCCTGTTACAACAAGACATCCCAACAATAAGGGCTTCCCATGTCATGTGAACGAGCGAGAGAGATCATCACTGTGCTGTATATGTGAGAGTCACTGGAGTGTGACTGCATGTGTCTGCATTGTTTCCTTACATGCTGTGTGTGCTGACATGCATGTGTTTGTGGTTATCTGGTAAATGTAGAGCTCAGCAATAATCAGTTATTGTTCTTTCAGTGGAATTGGGTCATAATTAATGATGGTGCTGAACTTAGGGCTGAAATGATTTAGCCGATTAATCTATTGGATGATTGAAAGAAAACGAATCTGCTGCTATTTTGGTGATTCATTGATCATTTAGGTAATTTTTTAGATAAAAAACATTATTCGTTAGGTAACTTTAGCTTTAATCATTGCACACTGACTATCTCTGGGGTTTGGACATTTGAGTGGACAAAACCAGCAGTAATGAAACGTTATATCTCAG
>OMNN01050566.1:2086-21471 GCA_900302755.1 Chromis chromis
GGGATCTTTGTTTTGTTTTGTTTTGTTTGTGTTTAATGTTTAACAATGTTAAAAAAAATAAATAAAAAGAGGTTGATCAAAAAAAAAAATACACCATATATCTGTATTTATAGCATATCAATTAGGAATGTTGTGACTCAGAGAGGGGGAAAAAGCATGTTGGCATCAAAGCTTGGTGAAATCAGCTCCAAATAGGTCTTAGTTTGGGTATATTTTCTTTTTAAAGCAGCTATAATCAAACTGAATGTATAAAATGACTTGACAGGCGTATCTGATTGTGATGAATGTACAGAAGATTATAGGGTGAATGTGTTGTTCCCCTCACCTTTACAGAGTTACATAGTCAGATTCAGCTCACTGTTTAGCTGTCCAGTTGCAACTTTACTCTCCAAGCTCTCTTTTGGCATGTTCATGGTGTATTTCTTGGACGCAGCAGGCAGAAAAAAAGCTCTAAAAACTCTCTGTGCACTACCTGCTCAGCAGCAAACAGCAGACGGACACAGTCACAGACAAGCTGGTGAAGACGGTGGAACATTTGGCAGCTAAAGAGCCAGATACTTCCCCTAAGGAGTTTATAAGAGACCAAAATGACTCCAAAATCAGAGGACGAGGCAGAACAACATTTGCCATATTGGCTTAAACAATATGTCACAGCTGTGTTCACGGCTTGTGAAAGTGAAAAGGTACGATCTTTAATGTAAATAAAAGGTATCAGGATTGGAACCATCTAATACTCCTAAATTGATTGACGCTGTGTAAATTCACACAAGTAGTGTAGACAACAACTTAATTTATAACGTCTAATTTCAATGCAGCTCATCAACCTAAACATGGGGTTTTGGTCATATAACATGTTATCTCCATGACAACTAATCAACAGCATTCCCTGGGGAAGGCCACCAGTTGTGGGTGAAAGCTTTGCAAATAACAAGGCATGTTACTCGGTTATTCATATATTTTGGTGCTGGTACCCCTGTGCCTTACAAAGGACTTTGTGGAATTATGTAATAACAAACATGTAGCAGAATTATCACCTTACTGACAAGGTCAGCAACAACAGCAAAAGTAAAGGCTTTGTAAAAGTTGAATTTATGGCAGAGCTGTTGCTTAGAATGTGTATATAATTAGGTTTCAACTATATTTGGTCAAAAAATGCAAAGAAAATTGACGTTTAGTATTTACCGTTATTTTAAGGAAATTCATATTACTTTTATAACTACATTGTGTATCTGTTTTGAGTTATGGTCCTTCTGAAAAACAAACTTTTGTTTTTAAAACCAAATAAATCTCACTATTAAAGTTACTCTCTGGTCAATACATTTTTGTTTTAAGATTTATTTTGGCCTTTAATGCCTTTATTGGATAGGACAGTGGATAGAGTTGGAAACGGAAGAGAATAGGGAAGGACATGCGGTAAACGCCCGAGGTCGGAATCGAACCCGGGACAGCCGCTACGCCTCTACACTTGGGTCACATGACATAATCAATAGGCTATCGAGGCGCCCAGTCTCTGGTCAATAATTAACTGAATTAACATTCATAAGTCTTCCATGAAAACAATCTCTCCTATCTCAGACATAACTCTGGACTCTTCACACACCTCTCCCCACTCACTGCACCTGAAGCACACCAGCTCACCTACAACTCCTCTCTATCACTGTGTAACACAACACAATATACAATAGCAAGTTGTAATATTGGAGTGAATAACCCATACTTGTTCTTACCAGGAACTGATTCTGCATAAGAATAATGATACACAAAGCCCTGCAAATTGACAGGATTGGTGCTTTAGGTTTGTGAAGTCCTGGAAGTCTGATTCTGTGTTTTTTAGACTATGATTAGGACCCTGCAGTTTCAAGGCACAAACGCTCAGTCATGGCATTGACTCCTTATTTCTCTCATGATGCATCTTCTGGGTTATAAAAACACCATATATGGTTGTTTTCCACTGCAGGAACTTGCCTTAAAACCTAAGGGCAGGTTTGGACCGCAAGAACTGCCCCTATAGAACTTCTTTCTGAAAAAACATCTACTCTTGGGTAGGTATCAAGGACAGGTGCTGAAACACTACTCTGCAGGTCTCGACGCTGATTGGTTAACCTCAGAGAAGATGCTGATTGTTTAAAGTCAGATAGGACAACAAGTGCCTTTTTTCTGTCCTCTCAATGTCCTTGTTGAGTAGCTGTCTTCTCTCGCCATAAACAACATAAAATTTTCCATATAGGCCAACATAACAAACCACCATTGTTCTATTTCCCATGTGTTCATAGAACTTGAATTACATCCAGTATATACTATTGGTCGTTGTTTTGGTGCTCTTGGAGTTAAGTTCACAGTTGAAGTAATTAGTAATTCACAATCTTTAACCTTTTTCATTTAAAGCTAAAGAAACTAGCTTCTTGACTAAGCTTTTAGTTAGCATGGACATTTAACTGGATAAAGTAATATTTATATAATTCACACTTCATTGTGTCCCTATTTAAAATACCAATTACCTTCACAATCGAAATTACATTAGTTTCACTCCCCTGCTTAAAAGATAAGGAAAATGTTCTGGCATTTCTTGAAAGCCATGTGTTTTCCTACTCACCACATCTAAGAAGGTGTTCTCCAGCGATCTGTACTCAGACGACGTCTTGTTGAAAAGGTCCTCAGAAAAGTCCAGGTTGGTGACGCGCAAGCTGAAGAACACCACCAGCTCCCGGCCGTGGCTGGCCGTGGTCGTGGTGGGCGTGGTCAGATATCTCACTGGAGGCGGGGCTGTGACGCTGACAGTGCTGTGTTCCTCTCCCACAGACAGGAAACCACTCCCCTCATCAGGAAGCTCGTTTGCCTCTGTGGCTGGCATGTCTGTTTGATCCAGCTCCACAGCCAGGTCCTGTACGGCCTCATCAATGACTTCCTCAGTGGCGGCTGGTGGGCTGGTGTGGCTTTCAACTTCTTTCTTCACTGCCCCTTCCAAGTCTTCATCAATAATGACAACAGCTGGCTCACTGTGCTCTAACTCAGCCTCCGGCTCAGTGCTATCATCCTCTGAAGACTCAGCAGAAGAGGGGATTACAGATTGCTCTGCTACCTCAAAGAGTCCAGAGTCTACAGTCGGGCTAGGTGAGGACACTTCAGACAGATCGACAGGAGCTGCTGGAGGTGTAGGGAAGGAGTCGGGGACTGGTGCAGCCGTCACACTGATGTCTCTTTTTGGGGATGAATCACTTTCCTGCGTCTCCTCCAGCAAATCTTCTGTGACTTTTGTGCCCTCTGATGTGTCTTGCTTGTCTGGAGCTGTCACCTCTTTGAAAAGTCAGGAAAAAAGGCTGAATTAAGTCATGAGTGCTCACAAAGGATTTCCACAAATTACCAAAATGTGCCTGCCGAGTGAATAATACATAATACATTTAAATTCCGTAAAACAGAATTCTCGGTCTGAATCCCCACAACTGCATTGAGATAATGTCTTACAGATTACTCTTTGAGATGATTATTCATAAATCCTGTTAAAAAAATCAAATAATAATCTTTGTTACAGCATATATTACATTATCATCAATATTGAAAACATGATGAAGGGTAAAATGGCTCATGTTTGCTGCATTTTAACAGGGGAGATCCCATTTCAGCAGGCATGCAGCCCATAAGATAAAACATCAATACATCAGGGGATTCTTAATTATCTATTGTAATGTCAGTGCAAATCTCTATTACCATAATTGATTGCCTTTAATCACATCACATTTCATGCTTAGTACACCAAGCGGTGCCTGCTCACCTGCGATATGAGAGGTCGTTTCAAAGTGTACATCACTCTTGGTTGTTTCTGTCGTCATGACGACAGCGGTGTCACTCTCCAACTGAGCGTCTATGCTGTCGACATCCTCCTCTATGTGAAAATCATCAATGACGGGATATTCCTGGTCAGGTTCACCTACGTCTTCTTTGGAAGGCTGGGTGTCTATTGGTATAATGGGTAAATAATTGTCCTCTGATGGGTGATGATAGTCGGATCCGACAGGAGGAAGGAACTCGTTATCAACATTAACAGCATCCTCTCCGAAGTGAAGGTCTTCCATGTCATCCAAGGGGTGAAGGATTTTTATTGATTCAGCTGGTGGCTCAGTTATGTCTTTCTCAGGCTCTGGTTCTAAAATCTCAATTATCCCCTCCTCTGGATGTGTTTCTGGGACATCAACACCTTCCCCTTCTGATTCTGGGATCTCAACTAGTACATCCTCTTTTGATTCTGGCTCTGAAACTTCAGGTACCTGTTCCATGGGAGGTAAAACATCAACTGTGCTTTTGTCCTCTTCTGATGCTTCCTCTGGTTCCGTACTCTCCACTACCTCCTCTTCAGCTCCAGGAGGAAGGTGTGGTTCTGAAATGTCCACTGGCTCCTCGTCTAGTACTGGGACCACAAGCACTTCTTCTTGCGGTTCTACATCCTCAACAACTTCTACCTCCAGTTTTGGGATTTCAGTTACATCTGGCACTACTTCTGGTTCTGGTTCTGGAGCTATCCTTACAGTCTCTACCATGTTTTCACTTGGTTCTGAAACTTCTTCTTGCACTTCTTCTGGTTCTTCATTATCAACTTCCTCAGCTCCTGTTTCTATCACTTCAGTTTCTTGGCTTTCCTCTTCGGGCACAGATTCTGGTTCCAAGTCTACTACACCATCACGTGGCCCTGGAGCTTGAATAACTTCTTCTCCTACTTCCAAAACCTCCACCACTTCCGTCTCTGTTTTAGCAACTTCATCCTCTGGCGCTGGAATCTCAGCAACCTCTTCTTCTTCTACTGGTTTCACCACATCTTCCTCAGTGGCTTCTGCCTGAGATTCAGAAACTTCCAGAACTGGCTCTTCTGATCCTGTAACTTCAACCCCGTCTTCTTCTTCTTCTGCTTTTGAAACTTCCTCATCTACATCCCCAACGGGTTCTGACTCTTCCTCCGGTTCTGGAACCTGTTCTGAAACCTCCACCGCATCTTCCTCAGGCTTTGGAGCTGGAAGTGACATTTCAACTACATCCTCTTCTGTTTCTTGAGCCTTTTCTACCTCTTCTGTAAATTCACTAATTTCCTCTTCTGGTTGCAAAACATTGATTCGTTCTTCCACTCCTTCTTCTGTCAAAATCCCAACTGCACTATCATCTGGTCCTGCCTCTGGTTCTGATTCTTCCGGCTCTGAAACTTCAAATGGTTCTGAAATTTCAGGCTCCTTCTCCTCTATTCCTGGAACATTAACTATGATTTCTGCTGGCTCTGAAACTTCAATCTCTCCATGAGTTTCTACAACTGAATCTTCTTCTGGTTCTAAAACTTCAGCTACTTCTTTGTCTGACTCTGAAACTTCAATTACTTCTTTTTCCGGCTCGGAAACTTCAGCTACTTCTTTGTCCAGCTCGGAAACTTCAGCTACATCTTTATCCAGCTCAGAAACTTCAGCTACGTCTTTGTCAGAATCTGAAACTTCAGCAACATCCGGCTCTAGAACTTCAGCTACATCTTTGTCCAAATCTGAAACTTCAGCAACATCCAGCTCTGAAACTTCAGCAACATCCAGCTCTGAAACTTCAGCTACATCCACTTCTGAAACATCAGTTACTTCTGTTTCTAGCTCTAAAACTGCAGCTTCTTCTTTGTCTGACTCTGAAACGTCAGCTCCAACTTCATCCGACTCTAAAATTTTAATCTCTTCTACCTCTGGTTCAAAAACTTCAATTTGTTCAGGTGTCGGCTGCAAAACCTCAAGCATCGTGTCATCAGTTTCAATAACTGATTCTTCCTCTGCTTCAAGCAGTTTAACTTCAGTTTCCAAGTCTGAAACATCCTGTATCTCAGTCTCCAAAACATCAGCAGGGTCATGGGGTTCAGGGACACCCAAGTCTACATCCTCCTCATCTGGAAGAGCATTTACTTCTTCATCTTCTTGGGGGTTGACTGCTGGCTCTGTGGGCGGCTGGCCTGTGATGGCTGAGAGTGTCGTAATGGGGAGTCCAGCATCAGACAGCTCCTCTCCAGCAGGAGTGAATAAAATCTGAGTGGTGGGGGTAACCTGCACAACATCCAAGCTAGGATTTTCTCTGCCCTCATCAATAGCTGTCAGGTCTTCTTCTGGTATCAGGTTGGGAGACAGACTGATATATGGAGCGTCTGTCTCCAGCTCAAGAATCACAGGAGGGGTCGGGATGTAGTCGCGCACAAGTTCACCAGTTTCGTCGTGATGAATGGTTTCAATCTCATGTGTAATGATCAGCAATTCTTCCTCCTCTTCTTCGTTTGATGGCTTGGCCTCACTGTCATAAATTGCCTCTGATTCATCAGTAACGTCCTCAGAGGCTGGGGGTTGATCGCTGCTCTCTGTAATCCCACCAGTCACTGCCGTTATCTCTTCATCTGGGACAGCCGTGGGATCGAGCAGAGTCACCAGGGCATTTTCCTTCTCCAGTGGGGTGAGGGGAACCACCAGCCGAGGTTTATCAACTTCTGGTTCATCTGTGAGAACTTCAAACTCGTTATGTGAATCAGGCTCACTGGAATCACTAGACTGTGGAGAGATGATGAAACAAAATGATATGATGGTTGCAGTGGAAATACAACATCTGATGTTACACAAACTTATATATATTTCATTCCAAAGATCATATTCTATTCACAAATTAGTAACATTTTATTATTAAACATGATGGCTGCCAGTCATGTGGCACCACAAACCTCTTTGTAATCACACTCCATTACTACTGTTTTGGGCCTTTTCAGTTAAGGTATGCAAGTAATTCAAAATAATGCAGGAGCCACAGCATAGCAAACTACTGTATTTTTAAATACCCTCTTTTCCTCACACTTCTTCCATTATCAATTGCAAAAGCTCTTACCTCATTCACTATTTGTACTGAAGAGGTTGATGTCAGTGCTGGCAGGAGGATGGTTCCTGTCAAAAAAAAATGCTTGAGTCAAATCAAACACCATAAATTATTTAAACTTTTACTGTCGGTTTGCTGTAGTGGATATAGGATCAAGGCATTTTAAATTGCTACCATATACAGTATTTTAAATTTAAAAGATAGAACCGGAAACAGAAATGCCTCCACTGTACCTGGTTCGAAGTTAAGTGAGGCCAGATCTATTGGTAAAGAGGCCTCCTCCCGTAAAGCCTTGGTCACCATTTCCCTGAGTCCAGAGTCGTCCGTGGACTCTGGTGCACCGGTCGCCGTTTCTGAATTCTCAGAGTTGATTTGAGGGGAATTAATCTCAAAGACCAGAGAGTAGTGCACTGAGATTCCTCCGGGCCTGCAATTGGAGATGTTACGTATGATTCAGTGTTGATAGGTGTGATTTTTCACATTAACTGTATCGATCAACAAATCTATATCAGCCCCATGTAGATATGGGTTTTCTATTGTGGTGATTTTGTGCTTTTAGCTTATTGTATAAGCTATTGTTCGTTTAAATCTCTGATGTAAAATAAAGTCTAATGTGTCAATGTTCTGAAAAGCTTAATGGATTGAATAGATTCTGACTCTCAGCATGGAGGCCCTCGGTTTAAAACACAGCAGCTGACCCACAAAAGCGATGAAACTGGTGGTGCAATGAGAAGTAGCACTTTTAAATGCCAGGCATGAATATCTATAGATACATTTAAAAAAAAAAAGAGGCTGCATCAAAACTTAATCAATATTCTGCACAGCCAGTGTCATCAAGAGAGCATAAGCTGATTTGCACGACGTGACTGATTAGAATGACGATGATGTGAGGTTTGTTGCTTTTGTGTGAACTTGTGCCTGCCAAGAGAAAGCCCTTCTCTGTCAGGTTGCAGTGGTGGTTCTGAAACATCCACTGCATCATTTTATTCCTAACTCAGACAGCTTCTTGTCTCGAGAGTCCCATATCCAGAAACGTACACCTCTCCTGCTTTCTGTATGTAACTGGTATCCTGAATTTTCATCCATTTTAGGCTTTCTTCACAGGATATTTCCCTGTATTTTAGCAGCTGCTACTGTGTGCTGCTGCCACATGCAAGCAATTTTAAAGGGCGACACGTAGTTTGTGTCTACACCCACATCCTGCTGTTGAAAATCCTACACCTGTTGCCAGTCATGTCATCACCTGGCATCTAATCCAAGTATCGAAGTCGAGCTTTTCTTTGTTCTTCTTCTGCTCTGATGAAGTCAGTCGAGGCACGTGGGTGCCAGCCCACACATTAAAGGCTTTTTTCAATTTTCAAGCAGAGAAATTTGCCTTGAACTTTTCTACTGGGACGAACAGTCTTCCTGAATACAAGCAAAACAGCTTTATTCTTTCCCTTTTGTCTTTTTATGTTTACACCTCCGTTTCAAAGACCTCATATTTTATCTGATGTACAAAGCGTTGCCGTGTTTTTCACCGCTTCTGTTCTTCCATTTTAACCTCCTTTTCCAAAATGACGTCAGCTTGAAGCTCAACTGATTAATAGGTGTTTCTGCTGAAAATGAGTCAAAGGTGAAATCGATCACTCACTGTGCTGAACTAAGTTTTAGGATCGTAGTTTTTGCTTTAAGGCACATTTGCTGGTTCAGTCTGAGTGTTTGCAGCAGCAGCAGGCAACAAATAAATAAATAAAACACTGACAAACCAGTGAACATGGCCTGTAGAAATTAGCTGGTAAGAAAGTCAAACATCCAGCAGCTAAAGAGCCACATGTTTTTTCTCAGGCATCGAAAAAGACCAAGCCAGAGCTAATAGGAGAGTACTGGACTTAAATTCATCATGTATTACATTCATTCAGGACACAAACACCACTCTTATGGGACGATAACGATGCTCTGTGTGTAGTGGTAAACTTGGTAAAGTTACAACATGTACAGGGCTGAGTGTGTCAATCAATATCAGCTTTAAATCATCCCCTTGTTTTAGTCTTCCAACCTTGTCTGATCTTACAGCCTGCACTTTTCTCAACATTTCTCTCAGTTTCAGGATGTCTGAAAGCATCATCTCCTTCTTTGTCTTCTCTACAACTACTTCCTTATTTGTCAGTCTGTCTGATCTTTACTTGCTGCTCTTTTCTTGACAGACCTTTTCATAAACATCCCCTTTAAACTGGCAAAAATTCATGTTCTCTAAGTCTTGCATAGCCGGACCATTCTGCTTTACAGAATGGTCCGGCTGCACCTCTATATAATTCTAACTTCAAACCAATCACAATTATATTGAGTGGAGCTGAGTAAAGGATGTAGTGAGATTATTCCTGCAAAAATAATGACGGGGACAATTTTGCTGAAACACTTAGATGTGGGCAGGCGAGCACTGTCACTAAAATGACTAATTCCCCAAATTAAATGCCTTACTGCAAGATCCAAATCCTCTGCAAAACTTGTAATGCAATGCATGTGTGGTAGGTTGCTGCTCGGATATTGCTGTTGTTTTCCATAGTGAAGCAGATTTTGAAAACTGTGACATGTACATAAGAAGTGCAAAAGATTAAGCCTCAAAGTGCTCGCAACAAGAATTACATTTCTTTAATTGTGCAGGCACCACTGAATCCAGCTCACAGTAACCAAGCAGGAGGTGATGTCACATTATTCCTACCAAGCCTCAACTTAGATTTATAGAGATAGCAAGTCGGCTACTAGCATGTCAAGAGCCGAACAAACAAGTGAAATAAATTAAAACAGCAGGACAAGCTGTAAACGCAACACTGACACATTATCTTATAAATACGGGAGACAAAGCACAACATGATCAGAGTAGTGTTTGTGTCCAGCTGGCTGATCATAGTGCAATATTCTCTCTCCCTTTAGCTCTGTTTTAGGTCTCCAGCAACTCCTGACAAAAATACAGTATTTGACACAGGATGTTTTGCTGTTGCCTTGAAACCAAAACAACAAGCTGAAAGATACTAAAACACTGAGGGGAACTGCAGAGTCAGGTGAAAGACGTCTGTAGGTTTGTCACCATGAGCTTCCCCTTTTCACATTACATGTAGTTATTTTGATCCATTGTGATATAAAAATACTGATTAGTGGAGTTTTAAGTTGTCGCACAACTGACTATGAACTAGACTGCTTTTCATTCATCACTTGAAGTAAAAAACAAACTGACTGGATAAAGAACTGAATAAATGTATGAGGCACTCAAAAATAACTTATTCTTTGGGCCTTATGTGTAAATATTTTCCACTTCAGTCATAATTCAAAATAATGAATACAGCAAATAATCACAGGAGATGACACAAAATGTGACTCTGAGATTGTTGTCTTTGTTTCGTGACTGCTGGCATCTGGCAGACAAAAGCAGGAGGAGTTGTGAATCCTCCCTAAGATTAGAGGACGAGCTCCTGCTGAGGCCTCGCCTTCGTGTTATTGGCCATGACAGCGCCAGACACCACAGGGGAAGGCAAATTAATGGAGGGGGGGGGCAGCCTGACAATTACTGTATCCACAAGTCTTCCTGTTACACTGCTCACCTGCCTTCCGTGATACTGAGAGGAAGGAGGCTCCAGCAAACTTTGGTAAAAAAGCAGCATATTGTGCTGGCGCCTAACAAGAAGAGGAATTATAAGGAAAATATCATCTTGTCTCAGCAGTTATTTGGTTCTTGTGCAGATCCTGTACTGTTTTGTGGAGAGGTTTGGGGTAAAATAATCCCCCCTCTGTGCATTTGACTTGGACCCAAATAAATGCTGAGCTGCATGCTGGCAAGAAACCTACACAAAACACACAACAAGATGCAGATACTAGAGGGAATGTTTCATCTCTCAGTGTCATTTACCCGTCAGTGTCCTGGGTCTCGCTGGCATTGGGGAGAAGAAAAGAAGGTATTAGAGCTGGAAATGAAACTGTAGCAGGAAGAATGATACCTACAGGATGAGAATGAGTTCCACGAAATTAAATCGTGCCCGGCGGTGTGTCACTTTAAATTCTACACGAAAAGATGCACTAGGTTTCTGTATAGCATGAAATATCTGCGATAAAATAAGCAACAATCGATGTCAATGTAGGAAAGAAACATCCTCAGTTACAAATAAATGAGATTAACTATGAAAGGCTGTGATAATCTGCTTTATTAGTGCTGTGTGGGTCTGATGTGCTATGTGATTTTATTTGATCTCTGTAACGGAGTCGCTTTCTTTAGCAAGAAGTGAAAATGTTCACACGCACCAACACCTTCCAACTGCTGTCAACCTGAACCCTGCAGAGATATGTTTTCGTACTGTAATGTTTTTTGTAATATTAGTGGTAATGTCATGGCCCCATTTCTCCCTCTATATTGTCTGTTTTTATTTGATTGTATTTTTCCTATTGTATACTGCAAATGCATTGATTTCTAACTGACCTCTTTTGTTTGTGTGACTTGACTGCTGCAGGGATTAATAAATTGCTCTGTTGATGTATAGACTGCACTGGAGGGGTGATACACAGCAGGCGGATAATCATTCATTTTCACCTCATTTTTAATCTGACTGGTGTTCGTGTTAGCTGTGTTCTGTTTGTGACGGGGAATTATTTTGTTTTGTTTTGCCTCGAGTGACACGTCAATGCTGTTGATGGGATTTTCAGTTGTCATCTGCATTGTGGTGGCAAGGCAGTGGTACCACATTGTAAAAATACTCCATTACAACTATGAACAAAGTATTTAATTCTGGTTTATTTCAAAGGTAAAGTATGTTTTTATCACTAATGTGTCTATTGTGTCTTTCACATGAAACACTGTGTACTAGGTAAGTATGATTTTGTGATTTTTATTTTTTTTGCCTAAATTGAAACATAGAAATTAGCTGCCCAGGACAGCCATCTTGCTAACCAAATTAGAGATCTCCATTCATGGATATTTACCATCTGACAGAATCATCTGTATATTCATCCGTACATGTTGGTTAGTACCAAGAACAACTCAACAAAAGGGCAAGACAGGCTTTGTCAGTGTTTGTAACAGCATTTAGCAGCATTGTAATGATGTAATTGGCTGTAATGGAGCTAACTGGACTAATTTTATTTAAATTTACTGGTGCATTTTTTTATTTGCAGTGTTTCACTTTTCTTTCAGTATTTAACTTGAAATTCATTAAGAAAAATCAGAAATTTTGTTTCTGAACTGTTCAAATTTGTTTTGTTTGAGACAAAAACGGTGTTAAATATCTAATTTCTCCACATTTTGTTCATAATTGGAGATCATGTACTCCATGAAATGACAGTCATAATGGTTTAGCCCTGTATTGGCCCAAATCTGACAGGCCAGAAGAAATATTTCAGCCTCTGGTACAGTATGAATGATGGCCCACAATAAAATCTGAGGGCTGAAACTGAACCAGGTCAGTATCTTCCCCCATTTAGGTCATCACACATGGTGTCTAATCGGTCCAAATGCAAATAAATTTGCCAATTCTCAGCCCAAATCCACAAATCCAAATCTGGCTCAGCTTAATCCTGCCTCTGTCGTGGGAAAAGGGGAATGATTCTGTCCTGCAAACTGTTCAAAATGAGTTTATTTTTGAGGAAAAAAGTAACCTCATTTAATATTTCTTTCTCCATTTTCCTCTCCATTAGACATTATGTTGATAGTGGCCCATTATTACTGAAAATAAACAGGAATTGCAACCATCCTCAACAGCAAAGAAAGAAGAAAATCCTTCTATTCTGTCTTTTTAGTCGTGGCAGGAAACATTTGCCTGCAGCAGCATCTGACACAATTGCAATGACAACCAGCCTCTTATCTATTCAAATGGCTGTCCATGCCAAACGATCTGCTCATTTAAAACTTAATGAAATTATCGAGGCTCAGAGGAATGTCTCGCCGCCGCCGCCGTGGCCACGCTGGAGATCTGATTATGCTTTAACCCTGCCTCCCCGTTCTCATCCTATCACTCAAATCCTTTTCACATTCAGATGTATATTTCATGGTTAGGACTTACCTGATTCCCAGCACATGAATGGCTTTAAATCCTGGAAGTTTGTCAAAAACATGCAGCATCTGCAAAAGAAACATGACTTTTTAATACTTCAAATATCAGTCAAGATGGCTCTCATCACACTCCTCCCTTTGCAGACGCTGATATAATCAACTCTGAGCTGTCAAACAAAAGCTTGTCAGTAAGCTGCCAGTGTGTCAGTATAAAAACGGACCGCATGAATGGGAAACTCTCATTGATATCTATCTTTGGGCAGGTTAAGCACCTGGACACTCTTATGACATAATCGTCTTTACGAGCTCCATCAGGTAACATCCTGCAGCGAATCGCGTGCGGCTCTCAGTGATCCCATTGCCTTTTAAAGACACTTTGAAAAAGGAATCACTGCGGGACTTAATTTGTCAACATGACTCTCAATGTGGAGCTCGATAAAGGAAAAACACTGGCAGAAAGCGTGGATTGTGGGTAATCTTCTCCCTTTCTCCTGGCCCTGACCCCACTGCCCTGTGGTGTAAGCTTCTTTACTATCAGCCTGAGCCAGCGCTATCCGCACAGACAGACGGACGCTGGAAGCTGCTGATAGATGGTGGTGACATGGAGAAAAGAGGAGGAGGATGACATGAGATCATTTTCTTAAAGACAATCCTTAGAGACTGACAGTCTTGGATGGACATGATGCTCGCTGGTAGAAAATATCCCATTCTTTGATTAAAAGTACAAGCTAAGGCTGGGCAGTAGGTCAATTTGATTCATTCAGATGTTTTTGTTTTTGCGTAATGTGTTTACATTGCTAAAATGTTTTTTGGAAGGTACATATAAAGCCGATCACAGCAGGTGTCTGAATTAAGAGTTTACCGATCAGTGTGTCGATTCTACTTTGTTCAGTCTATTCCTGCCGTGTAGCCAAGTAGGTAATGCTAGCACGCGAACTGTGCAGATAACAGGCTGATGTGAGGAAACACAAACACCGGGAGAAGGTGAACTGGAGAGCAGATTCTTAGTTTCTACATACAATTAAAATAATGACAACTTATTGTCTTCCACTGAGGTTTCAGCTGTTTGGTTTCATATATGTCACTTAATATTTTGTCATTCACACTTTAAGTCACATTATATACAGAAATGATTGAAATGATCAATCAGAAGCATAATGACTTGGATGCATAGTTCTATAAGAAAGATGAACAGTATAAATGTAGTTCTCATCCCATAGAATAGAATTAAAAAGCAGCTTTCATTGGAGGAGCAGCAGGCAGGTCTTTGTGCTCTGCTTTGTTACTGTCATACAGGTACATGCTCACAGAACCGTGGAGATCACTTAGAGCTACTAATTTAACATTTACATTTATATTACAAGTCACGACAGGAAGTTCTCCTCATTCAGATGGTGCTTTGCATTATACTAATGTGTCTCCTCGTCTCCCTCACTTGCGTGTCTTCTTCACATTTAAGCTCCTCCCTGCAGGGACATTAAAAAAGATATACAAGGAGGAGACGCGAGAACGGAAGAGCTGGCGCTGCTAAATGAGACATCTTTCGTTCCTCAGCCTCAGTTTTAAGTGACACCAGTTACTTACAACCTGCTGCACAGCTGTAACGCCTGGGAAATTAAACCGACATCACAAAGGTGCAGCATTTATATGTTACGTCATTTGATAAAAGACTTGCGAGTTAGACACACCTGAGTTTTGTCGCTCTAAGCCAACTCTCGTCTAACTTTTTGTCTCCTCGAAGTGCATTTAAGTAATTGAAAGATCCTTCATGAGGCCAAGAGGGAGCAATTTCCAAGTCACAGGAGAAGGGAGAACGCAAGGAAGCATTAGTTAGGTTAATGAAATGCACCTAGTGACAAAGCTGAGTAATAAATATTGTAACATGACTTGTCACCTTTTACATTTTATTGTTAACTGTGTTGCTTGGTTTTGGTGTTTCGTTCATTGGGGAAATTTAAAAAAAATAGCACAAAAGTTTGATGTTTTCTACTGTATGAATCAGTCAGAACCTGCTGCACTATTTAAGTGGCTGAGACACATCTCACATGCTGGTGCACATTATTTACATGTATATAAATGTCCAATATAGCACTAGAATAAGCCTGTGTACGTTAACTGCATCTCATTAAAAACTGAAGCCAAAAAATTCCATTCAGGTTTTAACTGCTCCATGTTTTTGCCATTTTTACAGTTTTAGATCCTTACATTTAGATTTATTTAACAATTATGGCTCTGTAACAAAGCCTCTGATTGGCCATCACTGTTACAATCATCCACTGAACCAAAATGAATTTAAACTGACCATCAAAGTAATCATAACATAAACCTACAGCATGGTTAGGCTATCCTGGAGACTGCAGAGCATTTTAGTGGAAATATACTCTGGAGAAATAAATACTCCCAGAACCAGCAGCTCCTTCATATCATCCTGATTTGTGTTGTTCTCTATCTCTCTATCTTGTGTTTACCGATTAGAGCATGGAAAATACAACCATACCAAAAATCCAATGAAAATAAATAAATACATTTGATTCCTTCCAAAAGACAAATAATATCAAATAAACAAGACAACCTATAGTATTGGATTTAATGTCATAGTTTCTAGCCTGATTCAAGTGATTTATTATCTAAATCTATCTAAATCTATACACATTATTATTTTTCAATTCTGACAAACCACACTGCTCTCTTACATAATTTATCTAAGCTATTTTATCTACAAATAACACCAACAACTCCTGTTAAAGAGTCTAACTAAGCACTTCTGTTCAATACCATATATAAAGTGTGTTTTGTTTTGATAGGTCAAGTAGCAGTGCTGTCAGCTACTTGAGGCTTGTTTTCATTTTTTCTCCATTTAGGTGTTTTTTTAAAAGAGAAAAACACTACTAACAAGGACAGCAGCAGAAGACAGAACAAAAGAAATCGTGAAGCAGAAGTCCCACCTGGTCCTGCAGGTGGTGAGCCAGGTCGATGTACTGAGGGGAGTCTGAGTCACCCAGCAGCTCTCTGTAACCCGGATCCACCAGGTCGATACTGAACTCAACGATCTGCTCCACCGGACTCTCAGGGACAACGTTGGGGAGCTCCGAGTCCTTCAGGACAACAAACACTCGTCAGTCTCAAGGTAACAAAGAAAACAACACCTTTGCTCTGCCATCTTATCATATGAATGCTACAGTCTGTCTGAGTGTTGTTGCTGACCATGTGCATCCCTTTATGGCCACACTTTACCACCTACTAATGGCTGCTTAAATCAGGATATTGCACCATGAAACTTAAGTTAAACTGGTTCATGGACATACAACAGTAAGTTCAGTGGAGAACAGTGGCCTCCTCAGTCAGCAGATGTGAATCCACCTTTGGGATGTGGCAAAACAGGAGATTGGACTGCATAAAAATGCTGCTGATAAATCTGCACAAATGATGTGATGAATCATGTCGACATGGAGCATAATCTCAGAGGAGGGATTCAACGTCTCATCAACAACTGAGAGCAAAGGGAGAATAAATGCACCACAATTTCCTAGCAGCTCCAAATGTCTTTCGTCAGATACAAAAAGGAGGAAACACAG
The DNA here is from genome assembly GCA_900302755.1 of Chromis chromis. Classification (NCBI taxonomy): domain Eukaryota; kingdom Metazoa; phylum Chordata; class Actinopteri; family Pomacentridae; genus Chromis; species Chromis chromis. The sequence continues at coordinate 18,533 of OMNN01050566.1, forward strand.
AAAGGAGAGGGAGAATAAATCCAGAGTTGGGAAAGAGGAGAGGACAGAAGGAAAGAAACTGAAGAAAGGAAAGAAGGTAGAAAAGACAACAAATGTTTTTTCCTGATATGACAAAGTCTCCCACAATAAATGTAATATAGTAAAATATAGGAAACTGCTAACTATACTAAAGCACGGTAAAAGTAGTTACACTTTTGATACCAGGAAAGTGATAAAATGTCCTGATTTATGTGCGCCACACAGTACAAAATACCTACTGATACATACATGCTTCAGTCAGACTGTGACTCATGACTCCTCCCTGTATATTCAACACTTACACAAAGACATGTATGGGATGAAAAGAGTAATGACCTGCTCTTCCAAAACTACCGAGAGCAAAAACTCAAATTATTCTGGTAATTTCAGACGTCACTCTGCAATTTTAGCAAAATGACAGCATTTTCACCAAACCTGCATCTGGAACATCTTTAAAGGAATTCAATGTCAAACGTCAAGTAAGGCTTTTTATCTTTTTTCAACCAAACTAAAATGAACTCCTTCACTATATACCCAATCATCACAGTTGCAGACAGGAGAAAGCAGTAATTATCTGTGGAAAGACATGATGCACTGCTGCAACCATCTGCTGCTGCTGGAAAACACACGCACACACAGACACACACACGAATGCACACACACACACACACACACACACACACACACGCACACAGAGGACTGAGCTCTAGAGGAACAGGAACAGAACCAGCTGGACGACCAGTAAATAAGTGCATCAGGTAAACTCTCCTCACTGTTTGGAAGCTGTTAGTGAATCTGCAGAGACTCCATCCTGTGCGTGGAAGGTCATGTGATCAATCTCGTCAACACACTTACAAACTTACACATTCTCAAGGTTTTTGCAAGGTTGGTTTTCCAAAGTTACTGCTGGTGTTTTTCCACTGAGTTCCAGGCAGCCACTGATTTATGCTCATTTTAATAAGCTTTAAAAGTAACTTGTAAATAAATGAAAACTTGCTTTAGGTTGATAATCTAAAACACTGATGACCTTCCCTGAACAGTTTATGTTTTTAGCCCAGTTTGATTCTGACGGTTTATTAGAAAATCTCCAAAAACCTCTGAGAATATTTCACTTAAATCAGGTATAAGTTTGGTCATTGCCCAAAAACAGATTACTTATTGGTGTGGACTTTTTTTCTTATCATTCCAGCTTACTTAAAAAAAATGCTGACGTCTCCACTAAAGTTTGAATAAAGTTTGGTGGTGAGGGCCTTCTGGGCAGCACACTCTCCTGTCCAGCTGCTGATTATCAAAAAACATCCATCTGGTGTCTGACCTGCAGTGCAGGATGAGTTGTTTCCTTCCCTAACAACCTTTTCAACAGTATTTCTAAAATAAAATTAAGTAAAATCCCTTTTTTTTTGTCACTGGCATCATTATCTGCTGCCACTTATCCAAAAATCCGGTTGTGGAGGCAGGAGTCTAATCAAAGCAGCCAAGGCATCCCGAACCATGACCACTTCTTCCAGCTTGTCCTGGGGGATTCCAAAGCGTTCCCAGGCCAGAAGGGACATATAATCCCTCCAGCTTAATCTGGGTCTGCCCCGTGGTCTCTTCCCAGTTGGATGTGCCTGAAATACCTCCAGAGGGAGTGTCCAGGTGGCATCACAGTCACATGCCCGAACCACCTCAGCTGGCTGCTTTCAACGTGAATGAGCTCCACTTCTCCTCTGACCAAATGCCAGTGCATGCTGAAGGTCACAACCCAATGAGGTAGGGGTGCATTACTGAGGTCACCGAAGTGGATATTTATTTATTTATTATTTTATTGTTTATTTGATGTGGACATCACAATTACATTGGACAAACCAGATGCATTGTTTGAGTGTTTTAGCACATGTGCTAATTTGCAACACTTGTCCACAGGAGACTTTTGAAATGATAAAAATAAGAAAAGAAAGGGAAAGAAAAAAAGAATGCGGTGTAGAATAACATAACAAAGGTAAGAGAGGCAGTTTTTCAGATTAAATAGATACATGAGCTACAAAGCAAAGGCAACATGGTCAAGCAATCAACCAGTTCAAACTATTCATGTGAGCACTGTTGTTTTGATTTTAGCCATTGTTTGAGTCATATGTTAAAGGCATTACTGTTGGTCTCTAATTTTAGATTAGTGGGTAGAGAGTTCCAAAGTTTTGCTCTCTTTACAGAAAGAGCATACTGACAGAATGAAGTCTTGTATCTTGGGACAAGACAGTCACCACTGGTGGAGGCTGGTGTGGCCGCTCTGTGAGAGCTCTGACATCTGGTGGCCAGTTCAGAGAACAGTAGTGACACATGATTATTTAGACATTTAAAAAACAATTTAAGAGCGCTAAAATTCATAAAATTGTTCAAAGGTGAGAAGGTTGAGGACTTCTGATCACTGCACTGTAAGTATAGTAATGTTACGTGTGTGTTAGGCTCTCTAGGTCTTTTATACATATAGTTCTAGGTATTATAGTAGGTGTTGTATGTGTGTATATGATTGAAACACAGGCTGCTCATTATTATTATAATTTCATTGTCACTAAACTATGAGCTATTACATTGTGTATTAAAACACGTGGGCGGTGTAGGGTGGGGTGTGAGTCGCAGCGATGGATGTTGGGGTCCAATTAATGACAAATATACTTCGGGGGGAGGGAGTGGGGGGAAGGGAGGGCACCAACATTTAATCACTTGTTCCTTGGCCCATTATCAACATTTCCTGAAAATTTCATCAAAATCCGTTCATAACTTTTCAAGTTATCTTACAGACAGACAGACAGACAGACAGACAGACAGACAGACAGACAGACAGACAGACAGACAGACAGACGCAAAACCATAACCTCCGCTTCGCGTTTGGCGGAGGTAAATATAAAGATTCTTATGGTTTAATAATGGTAATATTAATGAAT